>JAJOOS010010172.1:0-57608 GCA_029582725.1 Solanum chiquidenum | reverse complement strand
ATAAAGACTATATTAAATGACCCCTACTCAAAACAAATTAAAAATAAATTACCTAAAATGCCTAAGTCCAAGCCGTGAAGGAGGCAGATTGGAGGTGCAATCAACGCCCCTTGACCTACGAACCGTGGGTGCATTGACACCCCATCCTGCAGGTCCGTAGGTGGGGTCTGCAACTTCACACTTGATGTCTTGACCCACGAAGCCTCCCCCATGGGGGTGGATGGACCATTGGGGCATAGATTCCATCTGTAGCCCACAACATTTTCGCAACTTTTGGATCTTTGAGGCAGCCTTGGGGTTAGGCTTTAGGGTCCTCCTCAAGGACCCTTGGTTGATCCTAGGGGAGTCGTACCTTGATGTTTAACCCCTAAACCCCATAATGTAAGCCTAGGAACTCATTTTACAACATAAAACCCCATATCAAACTCAGCAACACACTCGTGAGGCTCTAGTTCCACCTACTAGTTTTCTGGGATGTTACAGTGATACAATGGCAAACCCCAAAAATGAAGCTTGATTTTGTATCCTCGTCGTTCCATGATGTTTACTAAGGTGATTCTTGGGAGGCAACCCATGTTTTTAAAGCTTTAAGTTTGATTCTGAATAACATGTATTGATTGTGCAGGTTGAAAAGTTAAGTGTGTTAGAAAAGAAGAGGTTTGGTGAGCCAAAAGTCCCGTCAGCGACTCGTCAAAAAGGTCAGCGAGCCCGACATGAAGTGTTGTTGGACCCATAAAACCTGAAGTGGAAGTTTGCAAAACTTGGTGGGCCAATTGATTTATCGGCGACTCACTGAATAGGTCGGTGAGCCCGCTTTTGTCCGCCGTTTGAACTCCCAAATTTCCTTGAGGTCATGTTAAACTCGGAGTGGGCGACTTACTCTGCTGAAAGGATCGCGAACTAAAATGTTTTAAAAGGCCAAACGGTTTAAAATTTCAAAATCTTTCATAATCTTTTATTTCTAACCATGTACACTCTCACCCACACTTTAGATTTTTCATACTTTACCAGTGTAATAGGTTTTTGTGTTTGATCTCGTTCTCGGATTTGGAATACTTTACCGCCTAGATTTTCAATTTTCAATTCAACATCCAGGTTGGGTTTTCGAACCCCAAACTTTAGTTTAGTAGTTAAACTTAAATGCAATCAGTAATTTTATGTTAATAAATGTTGGGAAATTGTTTACCTGATGTTTTAAATGTCGAATTGCCCGTATTCTATTCGAACTTGTGCCTAAATGCTTAAATTGATGATTTCTCATATTTTGTGCATTGAAATTGATCTTAAATTGTTAGTTTGCGGTTATTTTCCATTGTTTCTAGTTGGGTGAAGTCTAAGTAACATCAAATTGTGCCAAATGAAGTAAAGTGCCAAATGATGGTGCGTTTGACGTCATTCTTAAGGGTAAAAGTCATCAAATGGCCAATTTTTACCAAATGGGAGGAAGTCTCACTACCCCGAAGGCATGGGTCTTATGGGTTTGGTTTGAATTGTATAATGTGTTTGTTTGATTTTGATTTTGGGGGTTGCGGGCTTAATTTTGGTAAATGGGGTTGAAAATTGGCATGTTTGGAAGTTTGGCGAGCTCGGTCAAGCTCTCCGAACAGTTTAATGATTCACCAAAGTCCCCCTTGGATCACCCTTACTTTCATGATTTGGCTAGTTGGAGTCTGTAACTTTCGGTAGGAAGCCTGAGCTCGCCAATTTCACTCGATGACTCACCGAACGTTTCTTTCAATCACCCTTTCTGCTCCCCTAACCCTTAAAATACACTATAATATTCGGCGGGCTAGTCTAAGCTCACCGAGTTCTGTCGGCGATGCACCGAAGAGCCCTGAGTATTGCCGACATGCCTTATTTCTGGAAAACAAATTGAGCTGGTCCTTTTGTCGAGCCCAATCTGGCTTGCCTAAGCGACTTGGCGACTTGTCGCATGATTCAGTGAGTTTTTCTACAACTCAATATCTGCAACTTTCTTGAATTATTTCTAACACTTATCCAATGTGTTTTGCAAATATGGCTATACCAAAAGTGAAAAGAAGAGACATGCTGCCCCGCAAACGGACAAAGGGGATCATCTAAAATGAGGATGCTGCTGCATCTAAAGAAAAAGCAACCAAACTTCCTACAAAGGGTGGGAAAGGTAAAGGAAAGGGAAAGGCTTCTGTATTTGAGTCACCGGAGGTCAGCTCCGATAGGGAGGGAGTCTACGCGACTCACCTTACCACATCAGAAAGTGAGGGAGACCATCAAGATTCTCAGGCTCCCCAACTTTTATTGGACCGAAGAGTTGAGATGCGCTCCAAGAGGATGCATGCTCCGTCTAATATTCGGGTGTCCCGAACCCCTCTTTCTCCCCTAGTTTCAGTGCAGACTGTGGTCCCCGCACAACCTGTACAGGGTCCTCCTACCCGGTGTCTCAACAGACTAAAGGCCGAGGGATTATGGACTATCATCATGGAGAAGAGATTGTCCACAGATTGTGTGGTGGAAAAGTATCCAGAAATTTGGCACACCCTCAGATCATACAAATTGGATATGTTCAGTAAGCCCCGAGGTCCCTACATTCCAAATTGGGTTCGGGAGTTCTACTCGACTTATGGAGATTTTGTGCCACAAGGCAAGAGGAAAGCTAGTACATTTAAGCCAGTGGACTATGTGATTGTCCTGGGGGATAAGGTGAAGTGCGACAGTGAAAAAATAAATGTCGTCTTTGGTTGCACCTACAATTTTGCAAATGACTACCAAAGTATGATAAGGAAAACTGCATTGGAGAAGCTGAAAAGTTGGCTGACCCCTCTACTCTCTGACGGTACTCCTAAGTGGATTGAGCCAGGAGTGTCAATAGATAAGAAAGATCTCAATGTGGAGGCGCAATATTGGTTCTGGTTTATTAGTAGTATAATCATGTCGTCCCAGAATGAGTCCATCCTCTGACACACAAAGGCGGCCTGTCTTGGATCAATGATTGTTGGGAAGAAACTAAATTTTGGTGTGATCATCAAGCAGGAGATGACCATGAAGGCAAAGTAGTGCCAGACTTCTCTCCTATTTTTGGTGTTGATCAACGAGTTGTGCAGATTGGCCTGCATGCCATGAGATGTCAAGACAGATGTAGAAGTGACTCCCACCTCCTCTACTGACATCTGGTGGATTAAAGTCGAGTAGATAAATGATGAGCTTGTTATAAAGAGGGAAGCTCTGGTGCATACGTCCCCAATGGTTGATATTGAGACGTTACCTGCGGAGGCAGTATTGCCTACTCTGACCACTGGGATTTTAAGTATTTCTAGTTCTCCCCGATTTATGACTCCGAGTCCTTCTGTCGTTCCCCTACCTCCTTGGTCTACTACTAGCACTGTTGCATACCGACCTCCACTTACCTAGGATATGTTGCTACAGATGGGGAACCTAGACCATTTTGCGTATGTGCATGCCTCCAGGCTAGATGATACGGTTCCTTGGATGATTGAGAGATCTCTCACCGCTGCATTGACACCTCCTAGAGATTTTATTTATGCCATCATGGCGAGGATAGAGGTGTGTGAGAGAGGTCAGGGAACCACTCATGAGGTGACGTCCTTAAAGGCTGCAATTGCGGAGTTGAGAAAGGATGTGGAATAGTTGAAGTCCACTAGTGTGAGTCTAATTTTTGGGATTATAGAGATCCCCGATGTCCTAGGTGCAGATAATCCAGCCCATTCTGATGTTCCTCCGACAACCACCAGAGATAAGGGTAGAGTTGATGAGACTGTTGCTGAGTCCGAAGCTGAGACTAATGAGGAGCAGCCTGATGTTCAGAAGCAAACCACGTATGAGGGACAAATTGAGGTCGAGGAGGCTATTGTACATTTAGCTGTTCAGACCTCCTTGAGAGACCTACTATGGTAAGCCCAGTCCAGACTCAACTGATGCTACATCGGGCACTAATGCCCAGCCTCTGAGTGCTACCCCGGACATTGATGCCCCAATAGATGGAGTGAAAGAGTAGGCAAGATCATTTTTACCTCCCTCTCTTTTAATTTTACTGATTATTTTTGTTTCAACTGCATTTCAGGACAACTACTTTTCTTTTGTAGGTGGGGTGAGGTATTTCCATACCTACCTCTTATGTTTATGCTTTGTTTGTGAATATTGGGTTTTGTGATCTATATATGTGTTTTGATCGTATTTTGATCTAAATCATCGTGTCGATGTTTTAACTTCTGGTCCCTTGTTTTGAATGGAAGTTTCGGTTTTGACCCAAATTTCAAACAAATTTTCCACCTCTATTGGGTGTGATTGTTATTGTTCTTGTGTGAATTTGAGTATCAGTTGTGATCAATACTGCTGACTTGAATAGTGCTCTTAATTGAACGAAATGAATGTGCGGCTACGACTAGGACAATGACGTTGCATAAAAAATGTGTGAACTTTTAGAATTTCGTTGTGACTAACTAGTTATCAAATGAGTGTCTTGTGATGAACATTGCACACTAGGTAGAAAGTGTGGAGTCTTGTTTGTTATTGGTTCCAATGCCTTGTGAGTTGAGGTTACTCTGAACATTGTGTGTGATGACACCTACAATTTTCCCCATTGGTCTGGTTGACTAAGTGATGCAAGCACTTAAAATAATCTTAGGCAACAATTTTAAAGAGTGAAACAATTTGACAATATACCTCTTTTGTGGCTAACGTTGTGAAATGATGGAACCTTGATTGGCACATTTTAAGGCTTACCCTTTTTCTTGGAAGAAACTTGTTCAATTGATCTCTCTTTATTCCATTCACCTATAAATTTCATGAAGTGTGGTTTGTTTGAATAGCCAACTTAGGCCAAAAGCCTAAGTTGAGGGTGTGGTGAAAAGAGAAGGTAAGTCAATAAATGTGAGAAATCCCCCTTTGAGTAATGATTTGGAAAAATATGGAACTCCATGTAAAAAAATAAAAGAAAAGAGAAAAGAAGCAAAGAAAAAGAATGAAAAGTTGTGAAATAAAGTGGTGGAAATTTCAAAAGAAATGGGGTATCCGATAGTTCATATAAAGTTTAATAATGGGGTGGATTGTGAGCATATTTGTAATGTTAAAGAAAAAGAGGAAAGTAATGTTCAAACCACACTTCATAAAGGTAGCAGCCACTAAACCTAAATGACCATACCTTAACACTCATCCCCGTTACAAGCCGTGAAAATACCTTTGTGATTTTGAGTGAGCTGAAACAAATGTTTATTGGAAAATTGTAATGACTCGTAAATGGTAGGATGAACTAGAGCCTAATCATGAGGGTCAACGTCAAGGTACGTGTTAGACTCTATAGTTGAAAGACCTTCTTAGGTTTGTATTGAGGATTGCAAGGGCAACTGCCAAGCAAAGGGGGCAAGGCCTAAGCCAAAGGCAAAGGCTGCTCAACCTTGGCCAAGCACTGCCCCAAGTCTACGAGCCACTTCACAGACAGTGGTCTTGACCACGGTCCATAGAAGTGTCCGTGAAGAATACTTAACTTAGTGGGAGGCAAGGCCTTGAGGCCAAGCTACTGCCCCAAGTCCACGAGCCACTTCAAGGCCAGTGGTCTTGACCACGGTCCGTATTAGTGGTCGCGAGGATGCCTTAGCGTCTACGGGTTCATCAAGGTTGATAGGCACCCTGTTCAAGGGACCATGGGCACCACCATGAGCCGTGGTGCCCCTCACTACCCGTGAAGATGGGCGCGGTCCCTGACGGGGCTGCCCAAGTTGGGGTTTTTTAGTTAATTTTTTATTAAGTTATTATTAAGTGGGGTTGATTTTAAATGATTTATATCATAAATATATATAGTTTTAAGCCTTGAAACATTGCATTTATCCCTTTATTTCAAATACCCAAATCAAAATCCCAAAGTTCTTTTTCTCTTAAAAATTCTCTCTCTAAACTCAAGGAAGAAGAAGGGAGACATTGAAGCTAGCGATTATGGATTCAAGGTGGTTCTTCCTCAAATTTCTTGGGGAATCACTAGCAATGTATGTCAGTCTTCATCCTTGTCTAACTTTTCATTCAAGGAGACAATTCAGAGGTGATTTCAAGTTATGAAAAAACTAGGGTTTTACTCAATCTCATGGGTTGTTTCACCAAACGTTTTCAAATGGTTATTAATGACATATTATGATTGTATTAGTGTTTAATTGGTGATTTATGATGAAAATACTCTATGAACCCATGAATTCTCTCAATTCCTAAATTGTGCCTTTATGAAGTGGGTTTGATGATTATGAAAGCTTATGAAAGGAATATGACTAAATTACTTTGGGTTATAGAATTGTATCATTATCTATGCCTTAATTGTAGTAAATTGTTGGTATGTTGGTGATTTGAGAATCATGGCCTTGAAGGGCAAGTTATGACTAATAAATTACATGTTGAAGTAGAATTGTGCTTGATTTATTGATCCACTTGAAAGGTGGAAGTGTTTAATTACTATGTATATTGTGCTATTGAATTGATGGACATCTTCCTTGTACCTCTATATATGAAGTATCTATGTATGATCATGATCTAAAGTATATGTGTATGATTTTAATGAATGTATAATTATCATGATTAGAATGTAATTGTGTTATTGATTGAAAGCATATTCTCAACTGACACACATGAATGATGATTGAATGTGAAGGGTTTTCTTCTATGAATTGTACATCATGAATTGGTAGGCATATGCATCTTATTCCTGTATAAATGAATGTAAAGGTGATTGTGATATCTTGCATTGGTAGGCTTAGGCATCCTCTTCTTGCATAATGAATGTATCTTGACTTAATGTCTTAATGTCTTGAATTGGTAGACCTAATGTTGGTAGCCTTTCATGAATGAATGAATGAATTGTAAAGTATTCTAGGCAAAACCTTAGATCAGTAGACCTTATGGTGGTGGCCCTTCATAACGAGTCTAGGAACTAATGAAATGGTAAAACCTTGAAGCGGTAGACCTAATGTTGGTGGACCTTTCATGTGTGAAATGATGAGCCTTGTATCAGTAACCTAATGTTGGTGGCCCTTCTTGGAAACTCAATGAGCTATCCTTAATGTAACTTGAATCAGTAGACCTAATAGCGGTGGCCCTTTCTTGTGTAATGTACCTTGGGTCGGTAGGCCTAATGTTGGTGTCCCTCTCAAGTACAATAATTTTGATGAAAATAAAACACTCTATGAGAATAGAGGCTAAGCACTGAGAGGATATGGTTAGATGGAAGTTCTCCCTATGTTAGGCCAGATTTCAATGAACATCTTTCATATCCCACAACTATGTGCCCACATAGGATATTAGCTAGTGGGTTTCATCCAAGCTACAATGTTACTACTTCTACCTTAGGCAAGTAAAACACTTTTTTACTGTGTGAAGTCTTACGACACCGGACTCCATGATTTATCTCTCATGGTCTATGCCAGTTAATGCCTATTTCCATCATGTGAGATGTGCATTATGGTTTCTTGATGAGTTCTATGAAGTGTGGGTGGTAGCATGGGATGCCATCCATGCATTGCACGAGTAGGCTTTGAGAGGGTCATAGTGAGTTCTCTAAGTCTTAATGACTAATGAATGAAAGTGCTCTTAATGAAGGTAATGAAGAATGTTGACTTATATGTTTAAATGAAATGATGCATGCTGTACTTGGATTGTATTATGAGTTACTTCTTTTTCATGATGTATGGAGTATGAATTTCCCTTGCCTATGGTGCCTTCAAAGGAGTACTTAGTGTGAGTAGTAGTATGGAATGCTACTTGCACATTGCACAAGTATGACTTAGGGTTGTCTTAGGTGATGGTCTATATGTGATGATATGACTTATGAAATGTTTATGTCTCTTATGTATGAGTATTGTACGAATATGGAAAGGTTGAATGGTAAGTTCACTTTTGGTGACTTTAATGTGGTACCTTGGTGTGGATGGTGGTATGGGACGCTATCCATACATTGCACAAGGTATAGCATGAGGGTTACTTGGAATGAAGGTTTAATGTGAAGTAATGGTTTATATGATGATTATGTCTTGAATGTGAGAAATGACTTGTATGTTGGTTATGTTTGAATATTATGCCTCTTATTCTTATGTTCATGAAGTTTTAGGAATATGGCATACAAGCATGACCTTCAAATAAATGTCCATTTTAAGCATGATCTATGCATGGCTTCCATACTTAGTACTTAATTGTGCTTACCCATATTTCTCCATTTTTACCAAAGTGTAGGGTTTCGAGATATTGGTGTTTTATGGTTGAAGAATAGGTTTCTAAGGAGCTTGGAGATGAAGACTTGGTGAGTCCACATAGTTTCAAGGACAAAACACACTATGTTCCCTTTATGTATTTTAGCTTATGTTAAAGCTTCTGTATGGGCTAAGTCCCTATGTTGTATTCAAAGTATTAGATGGTTTGAGACAAAGTCTAGAAAGTCTTCCGCTTGCTTTTTAGAGAAAAATGTCATCGATTGTAAAGGGAAGTTTTAATTCATCTCTATTTTCCCTATGTTCTAATGTTCAAGAATATTATGAGGCTTGTGTGAGACCCCTTCGGGGTTGAGTACGTTGTGTAACTTCCAGGGTATAGGCTCGAGTCGTTACAAAAATAAGGGATAACTTATGGGTGAAGTCATGCATGTGTTCATCATTGTGAGGTGAGAGTTGTTGGTGATTTCGGAATTTTGAAATTGTTGAGAAATTATGTGTGAATATGGGATCATCTTTGTTGCGAGGTCATCTGAGTACTTTTGTTCACCTTGAAATTGCATTTGAAGCAAGTATTGTCAACTTGAGCATCTTTGGTAATGGTGAGTCGCAATTTGAATCTTTGAGTGCACAACTGATCTTTGCATGATTAGTTTGAACTTTGTTTTGTACATTCATGATTGAGTCTTATGCAACACTATTTGAGACATCCTTTTGAACCGATGATCTTGAGTTTTACTTGAGGACAAGCAAAAGTTTTAGTTGAAGGTGTTGATGATTCTGATATTTGGACTCATTTAGGCCTTTGTTTTGATAAATTTAGTATCCTCAAATGCCTTATTTATGCTATAAACTGATATTAATACCTTGATGTTCAAGTATATGGATTGATGAGCAAAGAAAGGATACTAGTAGGCAAAAAGGAACAAAACAAACTGAAGAAGTGAAGAAAGGCGATATTGATGATCTTCAATAGCATTTGGCATGTCGGCGAGTAGCTATTCTGACCGCCTAAAGTTCAAGTGTGCCAACCCTGAGAGAAGAAACCAAGTAGGCAATAGAAAAGGGGCAGTCAACAAATCGCCGAGCAGTTCTGTGATACCAAGAGTGATTGCCCAAAATTACAGGACATGAGGATGCTCATAACTCATGCAAAAAGAGGATATAAGTGATCAATGGATAACTCGTCGAACCACTAGACGAGCCAGACTTACCTCGCTCAATGGCTCCTCGTGGCTTATTTTGGGCGACTATAAATTATATTATAAACAATTAATTTAGTATCAATTTTGTAATCAACTTATTCTTGAACAGTTTTCTATTGACTTTCTTAGTACACTTGACGGTTTTGAGACTCAATTTGGAGATTTTGCAAGTGAGTTTCACATTTTCTGCAAATTAGAGCATTGTAAAGGCTTAATTACTCTTACCCAGTTGATGGCTAATCGATTTGGTAACGGTTTTTACTCGTTTATGATGTTTGGCTAAAACCTCAATTCTTGGGGTGTGATCATGTGATTATGGGTTGAATTAGTTTATGGGTATTGCTAATTACTAGTTTAAATGCTATATTGAAGTTGGTTTGATCATTAGCTGAGGTTTAATTTATGAATTGTAGTTGTAAATGCATTTTTAACTTTGTGTTCTTAGCTTGCTCGGGAGAGAGGTTTTTGAACCAAATCTTTTTATTAATGAATTGTAGGTATTGGGTTGATTTGGATTAATGAATCCTAAACCCAATCTTACCCATCTTCCTCGAGAGAAAAGATGTATTAAGGTTATGGGTTGTTCTTAATTTCTATGCTTGTTGATGATCGAGAAATATCACTTGAAGAGGAATAGTTGTTCGAGAGAAAGCTATTTCAATTATAGTCTAGCCTACCCAATTATATTTAGCTATTTACTAGCAGTTTCAATTACCCACATATCAAAATTTTCCTATAATCGATCACATCCCGAGAATTCCTCTCCATATTATTAACTCACTATTATGTGACTGCGTTGTAGTTGATAATATGTCTTTTCCGATAATATATATTCCTATATATAGTTAGATCACATTTCTAGTTCTTAATTGAATTTGAACACGTACCACTCCCTGTGGGATTCGACCCCAACTCATTTGTTGGGTTTTATACTGCTTAACGTTCGTTTACTCCTAGAATTGGATGAGGTGTGCTTGAAACATTAATTAAAATTGCGTCGCTGTCGGGGAGTTGTGTTGTTTAAAATTCTCTTATTCAAGTTGTATTGTGATCTTTTTGGCTATAGTTTTATCAACTTAGTATGGTTTTTGGTTTTTTGTTGTTTGTGTTGAACAGAGGAGGATATGAGTGTTAACAAAAGTAATGGTAGCCAAGTGGGCCAGCAAGATGACATTGGGAAACTCAATGATGTCGATGACCCAAACCAAGTGGATGGTGTTGGTGCCATTCATTTCCCTCCGACTGAAGGAAACATTGTTTTTCACATCACAAGCACAATGCTTCAGCTCCTACAATTGAAATGACTATTTGGGGGGATGGCTCATGAGGATCCCCATGAGCATATAAGGAACTTTGTGGATGTTTGTGGACCGTTCTTATTCATGAAAATCTCACACAAATCAGTTTGTCTTAGGTTCTTCCCGTTCTCTTTGATAGATAAAGCTACTAATTGGTTGGCTGAGTTACCGAGGGACTCTATCACCTCTTGGGATTAGATGACCACATCATTTCAGGTGAGGTTCTTTCCCCATCAAAGATGATGACTGTAGGAGATGGCATCCAAGGTTTCAAATGCTTGGAAGGTGAGCCAATCCATAAGACATGGCTGAGATTTTAGAAGTTGGTGCTTTAATGCTCAACTCATTGACTTCCAAATAATGTGTTGCTGCAACCTATTTTTAGAAGCCTTGATTCAGTAAACAAATGAGTGGCTGATCCACTTTCTTCGGGTGGCAAAATACAACAGCCATATGCAATAGCTTCCCAACTCCTTTATTGCATGACCAAGATCAGCAGGGCATGGTACACTCGTGAAGACCAAGTCTTTTCTCTCACTTATCAAATAACAAAATGGCAAATCGAGAAGGATAAAGAGAGAGACAAAAACAAGGCCAACATGAAGACTCAGTTAGATATCTTTGCTAAAAATGTTGTGGGTGTTGGTACAAGAAATGTTAATATTGAGGGTGTTAGTTGAGTAAACCCCGATGAAGTAAAATTTGAAGCATTGTACAATGAGGAAGACAACTCCCTAGCCAACCAAGAAGGAGGTTATCGTGCAAACTACCCAAGATTGGCTGGAAATCAAGGATGGAATAGAGATGAGGGCTGGAGAGACCGTGATAGAGAATGGCGTGATCATAACTCCACTTGGAAGGAAAGAGAGTGGGATAAGGATCAGTATGTTCCTCCCCATGAGTGTCAAAAGTCCAAGGAATCTGAAGGTGGTCGGACAAAAGATATGCTCTCATGTATTCTCAACAAAGTTGAAGGATCCGACAAAGTGTTGAAAGAGATTAAAGAGGATGTCGCAACTCTCAATCACACGGTGACCTCTCACTCAGTCTCTATTAAGAAGTTGGATACCAAAATGGGTAAAATTTCTTCACATTTGAACCCAAAAAACGAGGGGGGTTGCCTAGTGATACAATGGAAAACCCCAACAATGAAGTTTCATGACTTTAACTAGGGCGTTTCTTGGGAGGCAACCCAAGTTTTTCATTTTCTAAGTTTGATTTTGAAAAACGGGTGTTGATTGTGCAGGTTGAAAAGTGAAGTGTTGGAAATGAAGCAGTTTCGCAAAGCCAAATATCAAGTCGGTGACTCGCAAAAGAGGTCGGCGATCCAGACTTGAACCGCCGTTGGATCCATAAAACCTGAAGTGGAAGTCTTTAAAACTCGGTGGGCTAATTGCTTAATCGGTGACTCGCCGAAGAGGTCGGCCAGCCCACTTTTGTCAGCTGTTTTAATCCCCAAATTTCCTGGAGGTCCTATAAAACTCAGCAAGGTAATGTAGCACTCAGCGCATCGCCAAGTGGTTCGGTGTGGGCGACTTAGTCCGCCGAAAGGGCAGGGAACTAAAAGGTTTTATAGAAGCTAAACGGTTAAAAATTCAAAATATTTCATATTCTCTCATTTCTAATCCCTTACACTCTCACCCGCACGTTAGATTTTCCTTATTTTACTAGTGTATTAGTTTTTTGTGGTTTATCTCGTGCTCGTATTTGGAATACTTTGCCGCCTAGCTTTTTAATTTCCAATTCGACATCCAGGTTTGTTTTTCAAACCCCAATATTTAGTTTACTGGTTAAACTCAAATGAAATCGGTAAATGTGTGTTAATATATGTTGGGAAATTGTTTAGTTGATGTTTTATCTGTCGGATTACCCGTATTGTGTTCGAAGTTGTGCCTAAATTCTTAAATTGATGATTTCTCATATTTTGTGCGTTGAAATTGATTTTAAATTGTTGCGTTGCGGTTATTTTGTGTTTGGTCTAGTTGAGTGAAATCTAAGTAACACCAAATTGTGCCAAATGACGTAATTAGCCCAATGGTGGAACGTTTGACGTCATTATTAAGGGCAAAAGTTGTCAAATGACCAATTTTGGCCAAATGGGGGGAAGTCTCAGTACCCCGATGGCATGGGTCTTACGGGTATGGTGTGAATTGCATAATGTGATTGTCTGATTTTTATTTCGGGGGCTACGGGCATAATTTGGGGAAAGAGGGTTAAAAATGGGCACGTTGGCCGTTTGGCGAGCTGGGTCGAGCTCGCCGAACGGTTCGGCAGTTTGCCAAAGTCCCCCTTGGATCACCCTTAATTTCTTGATTTGGCTAGTTAGAGTCTGTAACTTTCGGCAGGAAGCCTTAGCTTTCTGAGTTCACTCGGCGACTCAACGAAAGGTTCCTTCGACCGTCATTTCTTCTCCCCTAACCCCTAATATGCATTATAATATTCGGCGGGCAATTCTAAGCGCGTCGAAGTTCCTTGACAATCACCGACATGCCTTATTTGTGAATTTTAGTTTTAGATGGTCCTTTAGGCGAGACCGATATGGCTCGCCAAAGTGACTCGGTGACTAGCTGACTCATTCGGCGAGTCTTTCTGCAACTGAATTTCTGCAACTTTCTTGAATTATTTCTAACACATTTCCGATGTATTTTGCAGATATGGCTAGACCCAAAGTTCGAAGAAGAGACATGCCGCCCCGCAAATGGACAAGAGGTATCATCATAAATGAGGATGCATCAGCATCTAAAGTAAAGGCAACAAAAATTCCTACCAAGGGAGGGAAAGGCAATGAAAAGGGAAAGGCAATGAAAAGGGAAAGGCGCCCGCAATTGAGTTACCGAAGGTCAGCTCCGACAGTGAGGAAGTCTATGCAACTCACCTTACCACATAGAAAGTAAGGAAGACAACCAAGATTCTCAGGCTACCAACTCCTAGCCTGAGGATGACTAACTTCTATTGGCCCAAAGAGCTGAGATGCGCTCCAAGAGGATGCATGATCCGTCTAGGATCTAGGTGCCCATGACTCCTCCTTCTCCCCCAGGTTCAGTACATACTATGGTCCCTATACCATCATTAAAGTGTCCTCCTCCGCAGTCTCTCAAAAGACTAAAGGCCGAGGGATTGCGGACTATCATCGAGGAGAAGAGATTGCCCACAGCTGGTGTGGTGGACAAGTATCCGAAAATTTTACACACCCATAGATCGTACATATTGGACAAGCCTCGGGGTCCCTACATTCCTAACTGGGTCTGGGAGTTTTACTCGACTTATGGAGCTTTGGTGCCACAAGATAATAGGAAATCCAGTACTTTCAAACTTGTGAACTATGTGATTGTCCGGGGGAAGAAGGTAAAATGCGACAGTGTGAATATAAACGTTGTCTTGGGTTGAACTTAAAATTTTGCAGATGACAACCATAGTATGATAAAGACAACTGCATTGGAGACGATGAAAATTTGGCTGGCCCCTTTACTCTCTGACGGTACTCCTAAGTGGATTGAGCCCGAGTGCCAATAGAGAAGAAATATTTCAATGTGGCGGTGCACTATTGGTTCGAGTTTATTAGCAGTACAATCATGTTTTCCCAGAATGAGTCCATCCTCCATCACACAAAGACGACCTATCTTGGATCAATGATTGTTGGGAAAAAACTAAATTTTGGTGCGATCATCGAGCAGGAGATGGACATGAGAGCGAAGTAGTGCCAAACTTCTCTCCCATTTCTGGTGTTGATCACTAGGTTGTATAGATGGGCCCTCATGCCACGAGATGTCAAGATTGATGTAGAAGTGACTCCCACCTCCTGTACTAACATCCGGTAGATTGAAGTCAAATACATGAAGGAAGAGGCTGAGAGAAGGAGGGAAACTTCGATGGATACGTCCCCAGCGGTTGATGTTTACACGTTACTTGTAGAGGTAGTATTGCTACTCTGGCCATTGGGCCTTTAGGTATTTCTAGTTCTCCCCCCTCTATGACTCTGAGTTCTTTTGCCACTTCCCTACCTCCTAGGTCTGCTACTAGCACTACTGCATCACGACCTCCACTTACCTAGGCTATGTTGCTATGGATGCGGCAACTAGCTCATTTTGCTGATGTGCGTTCCTCTAGGATAGAGGCTATGATTCCTATGATGATTGAGAGAGCTCTCACCGCTACATTGACACCTCTTAGAGATTCTATTGATGGTCTCATGGCGAGGATACAGGGGAGTGAGAGAGGTCAGGGAACCACTCATGAGGTGACGCTCTTAAAGGTCGCAATTACGAAGTTGAGAAAGGATGTGGACTAGCTGAAGTCCACTGATATACGTCTTATTTTAGGGACTGTGGAGATCCCCGATGACTTGGGCGCAGATTTTCCAGCGCATTTTGATGTGCCTCTGGCTACCACCAGAGATAAGGGTAGAGCTGATGAGGCGGCTACTGAGTCTAAGGCTGACACTGATGAGGAGTAGCCTGATGTTCAAGAGGAAACCACCTATGAGGGCCTGACTGAGGCCAAGGAGGCTATCATACATTCAGTTGTTGAGACCTCCTTGAGAGACAGTACTATGGCAGGCAACTGATGCTATACCGGGCACTGATGCCCAGTCTCCGAGTTCTACCCCAGACATTATTTTCCCGACAAATGGAGTGACTGAGTAGAAAGGATCATTTTTACCTTCCTCTCTTTTATTTTAGTTTCTTTTGAGGACAACTGCTTTTCTTTTGTGGGTGGGGTGAGGTATTTCCATACCTACCTCTTATGTTTATGTTCTGTTTCTGAATATTGGGTTTTGTGATCTATATATGTGTTTTGATCGAATTTTGATCTTAATCATCTTGTGGACGTTTTAGCTTGTGCTACCTTGTTTTCAATGGAAGTTCTGTTTTTGACCCAAATTTCCAAAAAAAATTCTACCTCTATTGTCTTATTGTGGTTGTTCTTGTGCGAATTTGAGTATCAGTTGTGATCAATACTGATGAATTAAATAGTGCTCTTAATTGAACGAAATGAATATGCAACTATGATGAGGCCAGTGAACTTGCCTACACAATGTGTGACCTTCTTGCATCTCATTGTAAATAGTCGGTTATCAAATGAGTCTCTTGTGATGAACATTACACACTAGCTAGCAAGTGTGGAGTCTTTTTTGATATTCGTGCCAATTCCTTATTTGTTGAGGTTACTTTGAACATTGTGTGTGATGACACCTAGAATTTACCCCGTTGGTCCAGTTGACTAAGTTATGAAAGAACTTGAAATGATCTTAGACAATAATTTTGAAGAGTGAAAACAATTTGACAATATACCTCTTTTTTGGCCAACCTTGTGAGATGAGTGAACCTTGCTTGGCACATTTTGAGTCTTACCCTTTTTCTTGGAAGAAACTTGAACAATTATGACCTCTCTTTATTCGATTCACCCATAACTTTAATGAAGTGTGGTTTGTTTGAATACCCAACTTAGGCCAAAAGCCTAAGTTAGGGGTGTGGTGAAAAGAGAAGGAAAGTCAAGAAGTGTGAGAAATTCTCCTTTGAGTAATGATTTTAAGAAAGATGGAACCCTTCCATGTAAAGAAAAATAAAATAAAAGAGAAGAGAACCAAAGAAAAAGAATGAAAAATTGTGAAATAAAGTGGTGGAAAATGTAAAAGAAATAGGGTATCTGATAATTCATATGAAGTTGACTAATGAGGTCATTGTGAGCATATTTGGAATGTTAAAGAAAAAGAGGAAAGTAATGTTCAAACCATACTTCATGAAGGTAGCAGCCACTAATCCTAAGTGAGCATACCTTACCACTCAGCCCCATTACAAGACGTGAAAAGACGTTCGTGATCTTGAGTGTGATGAAACGAATGTTACTTGGAAAATAAGGGAAAACCTATGGGTGAAGTCATACATGTGTTCATATTTGTGAGTGTGAGAGTTGTATGTGATTCTGGAACTTTGGAATTGTTGAGAAATTGTGTGTGAATATGGAATCATCTTTGTTGTGAGGGCATTTGAGTACCTTTGTTGAGCTTGAACTTGCATTTGAAGCAAGTATTGTGAACTTGAGCATCTTTGGTAATGGTGATTAACAATTTGAATCTTTGAGTGCACAACTGATCTTTGCATGAGTAATTTAAACTTTTTTGTGAACATTCATGATTGAGTCTTATCCAACACTATTTAAGACATCCTTTTGATCCGCTAATCTTGAGTATTACTTTAGGACACGTACTAGTTTAAGTTGGGGCTTTTGATGAGTCTGAGATTTGAACTCATTTAGGGCTTTTTTTTTGATAGATTTAGTGCCCTCAAATGCCTAATTTATGCTATAAACTAATGTTAATACCTTGATTTTCAAGTATATGGATTGACGAGCAGAGAAACAAAGTTACCAGGCAAAAAGGAACAAAAGAAACTGAAGAAGTGAAGAAAGGCGAGATTGATGATCGCCAGTCGTACTTGGCGTGTCACCGAGTTGCTATTCTGACTACCTAAAGTTCCAGCATGCTAGCCCTAAGGGAAGAAAACAAGTAGGCGATAGAAAAGCGGCAGTCAGCGAACAGCCGAGCTGTTCCGCGATAACAAGAGTGATCGCCCAAAGTTATATGACTTGAGGATGCTTAGAACTCGTACAAAAAGGTGGTAGAAATGAGAAATGGGCGGCTCGTCGAACCACTCGGCGAGCCTGACTTACCTCGCCCAATGTCCCTTTGTGGCTTATTTTTTGCGACTATAAATTAGATTTTAAACAGTTAATTTAGTATCAATTTGGTAATCAACTCAGTGTAGAACAGTTTTCTCTTGAGTTTCTTAGTAGACTTGAAGGTTCTGAGACTCAATTTGGAGATATTGCAAGTGAGTTTGGAATTTTCTGCAAATTGGAGCATTGTAAAGGTTTAATTACTCTTATCCAGTTGATGGCTAGTTGATTTGGTCACCGTTTTTACCTTTTTATGATGTTTGGAAAAAACTCCAATTCTTGGGGTGTAATCATGTGATTATGGGTTAAATTAGTTTATGGGTATTGCTAATTACTAGTTTAACTGCTATATTGATGTGGGTTTAAAGCATTAGCTAAGGTTTAATTTATGAATTGTAGTTGAAAAAAAGGTTCTAACTTTGTGTTCTTAGCTTGCTAGAGAGAGGTTTTTGAACCAAAGCTTTTGATTAATGATTTGTAGATATTGGGTTGATTTGGATTCAGCTCGAGGGAGTGAATCCTAAACCCAATCTTACCCATCTTGCTCGAGAAAGAAGATGTATTAAGGTTATCGGTTTTTCTTAATTGTTATGTTTGTTGATGTTCGAGAGAAATCACTTGAATAGGAATAGTTGTTTGAGAGAAAGCTATTTCAATTATAGTCTAACCTACCCACTGATATTTAGCTATTTACTTGCAGTTTCAATTACCCATATATCAAAATTTGCCTATAATCGATCACATACCGAAAATTCCTCTCCTTATTATTATCCTATTATTGTGTGACTCTGTTGTAGTTGATAATTACAAACCAAAACCCCCATTTGACTTTCGTGTTACCCTTTGACTTTCTTTTAACTCTTTTCCGATAATATCTATTCCTATAACTAGTTATATCACATTTGTACTTCTTAATTGAATTTGAACACGTACGCAGGATTCAACCCCAACTCACTATTTTGGTTTTATACTACTTAACGATCATTTGCACCTAGAATTGGATGAGGTGTGCTTGAAACGTTAATCACTCACCCATACAACATGTTCACAAGGGGAAATACAATAAATAAAACTACATCTTGAGAAAAAGACATCCTCAAACCATTAGGACTCACCAACAAGCTCGGAAGATAATCAAGTCCAAGCTCTAGCCACTAGAATGATCACCTCGATAACCGGACACTACACTTGGGGAAAATGTATAAAAAGTAGGCGTTAGTAAAAAAATGCACTAAGTATGATAGCCATAAATAAAAAACATTGAAAACATTCAAAAGGGACACTTAATTTGAAAGCATGCCATTTACTAAGTTTAAACATCATCATTAAGATAATGGAAAAGCATAAGTCATCAAAATAGTCAATATATATATCATCATAACATAAGAGAGACACTTGATAAATAACCTCAAAGCATACTTGTGCAATGCATGGATAAACCCCATAATTTTCACCCATGCTAAGTAAACCTCCTTAGGCCATCATTCATATTCTTGTTCTTGTTGTGGGAATAAGCCGTAACCGACATGAGACCATTTGAGCTATACATGATCACCCGGTGTTACCTACACCGAAACGGGTTGTCCTACTTTCCTAAGGTAAGACCCTAGTTTGTTAGCTTTAGTGGATCCACTAGTAAAATATCCTATGGGGGCACGTAGTTTATAGAATAAGGAGATTGTTACTAGAAACTCGACCTTTCTATTAGGGGATCTTCCATCTCAAGAGATTGCATCTAGAAACCCCACCTTTCTTTCGGGAGATCTTCCATCTCATATTCAATATCCACTCGGTTCTTACCATTAATCCCACGGAGTAATTATTAAGTCATAACTTGTTTCTTTAGGATAGCTCATTATATCATGCACGAGAATAATCTTTCACCATCCAT
Organism: Solanum chiquidenum; assembly: GCA_029582725.1. NCBI lineage: Eukaryota > Viridiplantae > Streptophyta > Magnoliopsida > Solanales > Solanaceae > Solanum > Solanum chiquidenum. Next base: position 38,365 of record JAJOOS010010172.1, on the reverse strand, counting down.
GTCTACATGTAACATTAGAGTCAATTAGGTTAGAAAGACTTTCAACCTAGAATCTTCATTATGTGAGAAATCCTTGCACATCATTTTCATTATGTGTTCGTGAGAATAGCCTTTTAATCAACACAAAAACATTATCATAATCATGGACACTTCACTCTCAAAGTTTCTTAAAGCATATACATAAACTTCATAAGCCATGCATCATATAAGATTTTTCCCTTTCAAGGGTCAAAGCTCATATCAACCAACACATCTAGAATTCACTATATTAGACATGGACATCATCATAATTCAAGTAATCCAATCACTACATGCATAATCTCATAACATTCTTCTTTCATCAACAAACCCACATCACAAAATTATAATGGAAAAATGTGGGGTTTTCATTGATTCTTGGGGATTTCAACATAAAAACCATAAGAAATCATCAATTCATACATAATATAACATAATTCAAGCATTAGAATCTTTTTTAAAGGAACCCATGACTTTGGAGTCAAACCCTAACTTTTGGGGATTTTTATCTTTGAAATTGGGGTTTTGAAGGGACTCCGTGGATGAAGAGATATCATACCTTGATCACAGAGACCTATGAATTTGGTGTGAAGACCTTGCTTCTTCAACCCTAAGTCTAACTTCCTTCTTCTTCTTCTTCTTTGAGGTTTCTAAAGAGAGAATATTTGAGAGAATGTATTTTGGGAATTGATTTGGGTTTTGGAAATATTGAGTTGAATTGGGTGAGTTTTGACTTAAAATGACTTATATAGTGACCCTAGATATACCCAAAATGACTTCACTTTGATTGGACTTAAACCGGAATTACCCAAAACACCCCTCACTTTTAAGTGAGCCCTCAGGTCTCACGTGGAGCTCCACGAGCCATTTTCATGACCACAAGCTATGGTCCCCTTCGTAGACTTGAGGTACTGCCTAGGCAACAAGTTCCTTTAGCCCATAAGCCCAAGGCATCTTCACGAGGGACTCAACTAGCCGTGGTGCATGCCACAAGTGGTAGTCCCTCTTGTAGGCCTTTAGACAATGGAAAAGGTGGCCACTCCTTGCCCCCTTATAGCTAAGTGAAGTCCATGACCACTCCCACGACCCTTGGTGGCCTTCACGAGCCATCATATGGCTCGTGGGGGAAGGTCCTATTGTGTGCAGCTTGGCAAGGCTACTGCCTAGCCCACGACAGACCACACCACATGCCGTGGTCCCCACCACAAGTCGTGGTGGTGGTCGTTTTCCCTGGGGCAGTTTCTAGGGGATAGTGGACTTCCCTAGTCCTCGCCCTTTGCCCTTTCCCACCTCCTTGACTCTAACCCTCATGTTTTAGCTTTACTTTAGCCTACTAATTTCCGGCTGTTACACCCAAGTCTTGACTAAGGATAATTTGAGGTTACATAAGGAAGTATTCCTCCTTTATTATGATGGTTTATGTGCATTTATTATGCTTATGACTTATATTGTCTAACCCTTATGCTTATGTTGATGTTAATGCAAGCTACCATATTTAGTACATTCTTGTACTAACACACCCTTTTGCCTACATTTCTTATCCAAATGTAGGGTCCACCGATATGGAGTCTCACCCACATGGCTAGGATCTTAGTAGAGCGAGGATCGAAGATTTGTAGCATTTGAAGATTTGACCACCATTTCTCTATGCCTTTCATTTTATGTTTTGAACTATTGTATGGGCTGTGTTCCAAAGATATTCATGTTTTAGATGGTTTGAGACAACTGTAATTTCCACATCATTTCTATTACGTTATGTTATGGTATGCTAAGTGGCTTGTATAAGGCCTCTAGTGGTGTTGTACACCTTGTTACCTCTAGGGGGTACCCCTGGGTCGTTACATAAAGTTGTCATATGTGTTGATAGTTTTAATTGTCGCATGTATCAATTTAGCTAGTCAACATTTGTTGTATATGTAGCTTCTCATTTGGAAATAAATTCGCATAGTAGTTCACATTCTCCTCATAGGTCACTTGTAAAGCATGTTTTCATATGGTACTTGTCTGCCTCACCTAGGGTTGGGGTGTGAGATATGGTGTTTCTCACAGCATAGCAACTCTTTATAATACGAAGTCTAGTGTGCAAGTTTAAGTGTTAAAAATAGATATTTAAGCAAATCCTTGCTAAGACTGTGAATGCAAACATAACTTATTTGCAAGAAGGCTTGATGATGCTCTATGGGCCTACTGCACTACATTCATGACTCCCATACCTAATTCCCCTTCACTACTTACATATGGGAAGTCTTGTCATTTTCCTATAAAGTAAGAGCACAAAGCGATATAGGCACTGAAGAAGCTGAATTTGGATTGGGGAGCCGTATAATATCAAATATTGAATGAGATGAATAAGCTCGATGAGTTTTGCCTCAAAGCGTATGAAAATTTATCCTTGTACAAGGAGAAGATGAAGAGGTATCATGATCAAAAGAATTATAAACGCAATTTTTTTTGGATGATCTAGTACTCTTATTTAATATAAGGTTGCGCTTGTTTCCTGGCAGGCTCAAGTCCAAGTGGACCTGGCCTTTCAAAGTGACAGAAATATGTCCACATGGGGTAGTTGAAGTTGAGAATAATCAAATAATGAGGTTCAAGGTGAATGGTCAACTGATAATCATCTTCTTGGGATAATTTGTGAATGTCAATGAGTGATGAGTCTGAAATTTCAACTCATTAAGGGCTTTGTTTTGATAGTTTTAGAGTCCTCAAATGCCTAATTTATGCTATAAACTGAAGTTAAAGCCTTGATTCATGTATGTGAGCTGAAGAACAAGGCAAGAAAACTAACAAACAAAAAGGAGCAAAACAAGCTGAAGAAGTGGGAAAAGCGATCCTGGTTATCGCCAAGACCACTTGGCGAACCGCCGACTGGCTCTTTAGCTTGCCTAAAGTTCTAGTGTGCCAGCCTTAGGGAAGACACCAAGTTGCCGAAAGAGATGGCCAATCGATGAATCACCGATCCACTCCGTGATAACAAGTTGGATCACCTAAATTATAGGACCTGGGAGGGTGATGACCAATTCAAAATGGTGACGGAAGGGAGCAAACGCAGGATCGACGAACCACTCGGCGAGCCCAACTTAATCCTCCAATTGGACTTTCAGTCTAAATTTTGGGAAACTATAAATTAGATTTTAAATTGAATTTTGAGGAGTTATCTCCAAGATATTATAGTTCCTATTCTAGAGTTCGAGTTTTCTCCATGTTTTCAGTTCTTATTGTAGACTTTGAGGACTTTGACTTAGGTTTTTGAACTTAACTATTTTGGAACATTGTAAAAACTTAGAGACTATTGCCCAGCTTATGGCTAATCGAGTTAGTAATTGTTTTTTTATTTTTATAATATGTAGCTAAAACACCAATCCATAGGGTTTGATCATGTGATTATAGGTTTAATTAGCTGATGGGCATTGATTTTTATTGATTTAAATGCTCAATAGAGGTGAGTTTAATTGATAGTTGTGTTTTAATATAAGAATTGTAGTTGCAAATGCAATTCAAACTTAGAGTTATGAGATTGCTTGAAAAAGGGGTTTTAGAATCAAAGGTTTCAATTCATGAATGTAGTTATTGGGTTGATATAGGTTTAGCTCGAAAGAGTAAATCTTAATCCCAATTTTACCTATGTAGCTCGAGTGAGTAGATGAATTAAGGTTTGGGTTGTTCTTATTTTTTACGCTTGTTGATGTTCGAAAGAAATCACATGAATCGTGATAGTGGTTTGAGAGAAAGCTATCTCACCTATAGTCTAGCCTACCCACTGTTATTTAGCTATTTATTAGTAATTACAATTACCCATATAGGGAAATTTGCATATATTCGATCACATTTCAAGAATTCCAGTTAATATTGTTGTTTTGCCCTATTTTTATCCTTGTTTCATATGTTCATTGACAATCAAAAAACCCTATCTGACATTCGTTGTCACCCCTTCAGATTTGTATGCATGTTTTTGATAATTTCTATTCCTATAACTGATTAGACCAAGTTTGTACTTCATAATTGAATTTGAACACGTACTTCTCCCTGTGGGTTCGATCCCAACTCTTAGTTAGGTTTTATACTAGATAACGATTGTTTACACCTAGAATTGGATGAGGTGTACTTGAGACGTCTAATCCAAATGGCGCAGCTGTCGGGGACTGGTGTTGTTTAAAATTCTCTTACTGAAGTTGAATTGTGATCTTTTTGGTTGTAGTTTAATCGACTTACTTTATTTTTTGTTTGGAGTTGTTTGTGTTGAACAGAGGAAGAGATTAGAGTGAACGGGAGTGGTAGCCAAGTGGGCCACCAAGGGGATGTGGGAAATCTTAATGATGTAAATGACCAAATTGTGAATGACATAATTCATTTGGGTGTTGTGGGTGAAATTCGTCTCCCATTAACATAGAGGTGAATACCTATGATTCCTTAAAATGTATTATGTCATGAACAATGAATTGTATGGATTGTAGCTTTATAGGCCTTTCATGATATGTATGACTAGAGGTGATTCCCCTTGTCCTTTATGATGAGCTAACTATGAGATCAAAGAGATGATCAACATGCATGATGACTTTAAGTGATACTTAATATGGGTAGGATTGTGGGGTCTTATCCATGCATTGCACAAGTATGACTTGAAGCTAAATGTGAAGTGTTTCTCTTATATGATGTATGCTATGTTTGGTTTGGTGCTATAGTTGCCTTTCAGGATATGTTGACTAAAGCTGAAGATTTTTTTGTCTATTAGAATTAAGCTAAGAATGAAACCATAAAATGGTAAGTATGATTATGATGGCCAAAGTGGATACTTAGCATGGATGGTATTATGGGGTCTTATACATGCATTACACAAGTATACTTGGAGGTTACTTATGAAGTGATTCTTTATGATATGAAGGTCTAAGTATTGATTCTGTATATGGACTATGCTTTCTGATGACTAATTCTTACATTATGTCTATGTTGGAGGTTATGCTTATGATTATGTTGTTATCTCTTATGATTATTATGGTATATGTCTTTTGTTTACTAACTCCTATGTTATGCTCTTATGATGTTATGCTAGCTAACATATGTAGTATATTTTGTACTAACACATACTCTTGCATACATTCTTATCAAATGTAGGGTGTGGCGATATTGAGTTCCATTCTTGTGGATAGGTTTCTAGTAGAGCAAAGGAGTTGAATACTTGATGAGTCCTCATAGCATCCAGGATTGATCAACTTTTTCCTTTATGCATTTTCTTTTATGTTTTAGACTATTGTAAGGGCTGCATCCCAAAGAGTTATTCAAGTGTATTATATGGTTTGAGACAATGTGTTATAGACTTCCACTTGGTTTTATAAAGACTTCGATTGTATGGAAAAGATTTTACAATTTCCGCATCATTTCTATTTACTTTATGTTATGATATGGTAAGTGGAATGTGTTAGGCCTTTCGGGCTCTAGTACGCCATGTTACATCTACGGTGTACCCCTGGGTCGTGACAAACTTACTAATCAGAGCACAAGGTTTAGAATAATTCTAGGATTGTCTAAAAAACCATGTCTAGTATAGTCTTGTTCATAAGTGTGAAGCGCGCCACATTTATGAATAGGAAGCTATTAGATGATTAGGGGAAAAAAAATCTCTCTACCTGCTGCCAACAGTCTTTCTTCGGAATTATCTGAACGGGTCGATCCTCCCATCTCGTTTGTTTTAGCAACTTATCCTAAGGTCTCCTCGCCAAGAGCTCCCCGGCGACGACAGAGGAAGCAACCCCGATCAAGAAATGCAAAGATAAGGGGAATGGTTAGTGATGAGGGCATAGGACAGAGAAAGTTCCTTCTCACTCTTTTGAATCCCAGGGATTGCCTCAGGGAAGAGGCCAGTCCCTGAAAAAGCCATCTCAATTGGTATCATTCAAATGCGAATATAGGCCTGATTGAAGCATAAAAGTGAAATAATAATAATGAGAGTCTTTTGTCCGTTGATGGTCATCTTACCTGTCTCCTACGCTACGCTCTCAACTGGATCAATCGCTTTGTCCTGATTTATGGAAGAGGTGCCCTGTGTCTCTGTCTACTTCCCATGAGTATTTTTTGTAATTTCATCCATCTTTTTTAACCTGATACCTTTGCAGAGGCCATATCTCAACCCTGCTGGCAGCTCTATGCAGAAAGAGATCGTAGCATTAGAATGGTTTGCTATTTGGGATTGAGTCTCTCTTCCTCTAGGGAAAGAAACCATTGGCTACAAGTGGGTCTATAAAGTCAACAAAAAGCTGATGGAGCATTCGGTCCTCCAAGGCCTGTTAGAGCTCTCTTCAACCTGCTCATGGCTAGATCGATCGGTTTCGGGTCAAATAGGAAGAACTAGAAGATTCCACCTCTGGAAAGCGCCTACACCTAATGGCTTAAGCCGATGTTCCCATTTCCTCGCTGACCCATCATTCAAAAGGTACGCCGTTAGAGTGAGTGCGCTTTACATAAAGTAAAGGCTCTACCGCTCCTTCAACTGATTGTTCGCATCGGATCTCAGGTTCTCTATAGCACTCCATAAATAGGGTTCTTTTCACCTTTCCCTCACGGTACTTGTACACTATCGGTCATTGAGGAATACTTAGGCTTAGAGGGTGGTCCCCCTTTCTCGCGTAAAAGAGATCAGAATTCGAACACGCCGCATTTTACTGGGAAGGATCGAACCATAGGGCATTTTACAGGGCTATCACCTTCTTTGGCCAGATCTTCCAATCTTTTCACAATTACAGTTCACTGCGCCCGATCCTTTAAATTTAAAGGGCGGCGGCTTTCAAGCTTACCTTATTATTAGAGAAAGGTTTGGAACGAAGTAGCTCGTCTAAAAGGAGAGGTACGAAGTCACTCGACTGAAAGCCGCTTATTTTAGTTTACATTCAAACCAAAGTAAACCAAGCCTAAGCGGTCACGACATCTTGTTGATATTGATTAAGGAGTTTGATGGAGTTTAGCTGACTGAATCCATAAACCTAGAAAGTCGCCGTCACTACAACTTTTTTATTGTAATTTTAAGTTCTCTAGTTACTCCTGCACAAGCAACATCAGTTATGGATTTGATTGAGAGGTGCTGGAAAGAATGGATCGGGGAGATGCCCTTGAAGATCACTTACCCAGCTCTGGAAGGACATGAGTGGAGAATTGTCACCGGATTTGATCCAAAAAATACAGGGCGGAGTTACCTTATTGGTGCGTCTTGGCTGGGTTAGTGTTTAAGCAAGAAAACCTTATTGTAGGTTATTTCCTCCCAGTCAGCTAAAGGCACAATGACTTTTGGTTTTGAATCCGGCTAAGGTGTGAGCAAGGGTATCGACGACCGGAGTAGAAGGTGGATGCCCTTTAATTAAAAGAAGAACACACCGAAGCTAGACAGATTGGAAAAGCCCCTTTATGGAAGGACCTATGTAGAAGCTCATTTCGGACAAAGGAAATCTCTGACACAGATTTAGGCTTCTCCGATTGAGAATCAGCTGACCTTACCCCGCAAGGCCTGATATCGTACCCCTTTTGAACAGTTTCATTCTATTGTTGCTTGTGATTCGAAGAGTAGATCTGTGCTCAGCTGGATTCGTTGGACCATTTGGGAATTTGGTCAGTCTGGTTCAAATCACGGATTTCTATCATCGTAGTTCGATCGATCAACTACGCCAATCCAATCTAACCATCTCTCCTGAAGCCCTTTCCCTTCTAGTATAGTAGCCCTTCATCGTTATTGAAACATAGGTCCTCGGCAGGCGGGAACAAAAAGAGAAAGAAGAAGATAGAAAGGTTCGGTCCCAGTTGGTCTCGTCTATGGATTTTCTTTCCCTATCCTATTGTCAAGACGAATGTGGCCATACCCAGAGGACTATCGCATCAGCAAGATGACTTTCTAGTCAGATCCTTCCTGCGCTTCTGATATGAAGAATTTGATCGTAGGTTATTGCAAAACTGTAGAATTTCATTCTATAAGGTAGGGCTTTAGTTTTTCACTAGAAGCTCAGCCTAGAGTTGATCGACAGGTTAACCCCGAAATAAGTTGATCGACAGGTTAACCCCGAAATGAGTTGATCGACCGGTTACCCCCCGTAACTGACCCCTAAGCTCGGGGGAATCGGAAACTATTGTATATTTTCTAAAACGGCACTCTCTCTTGATTTCCACAATAATAGGTGGTCCCGTGGAGCTTTCGAAGGTAGTTTACTTACTTTAGTTTAGAGCGGGCAACAAGCCTTTTTTTTAGTTATTCGGGTACTAACGGTTGGCAACCTCTATCCAGCCCTATATTATTCTTAAGACTTTGTTGGACTTGAAACAACAGCGCTTGCTCCATCAGCTAGAGCTTGACTAGCTGTCCATCTCTGATCACCATCTGTTTCGACTCGTTCGTTACCTAGTGATGAGCTTGACTGGTACTCTAAGACGAACGCGGTCCGATCACTGATGGGGGCTTTTTTGTGATAAACAAATGACTTCAAACCTCAGGGCATCCAAAAGAGGTGAACCTGAGAAGAGCAGTAAGAGTAAGCGTTCAAGTACTGGTTCTATGACCTTAAAGGTGGAAGATCCTCCCCTGGTTCAAATCACCCTGAATGAAGAGTGGGCGGACAAGATGCAAAACATATCATAAATGTTGAATTCTAAGAAAGAGGGGCGCTTTAAGAAGGTGCCAGTTGACTTTCCTTTTTCTCGAAAGGGTGCCCATTGGAATATCTTCTCACTCCCTTCGTGATTCCAGGGGGGGATCAGGAAGGAGATATAGCAATAGACGGCCTATTTTGAGCTTGAAAGAAGAACTGCTACGCTCCTTTCTTAAGTAATATCCTAAGCTTCTCTCTTAGCCCTTTTCTCAGCCTATTCTAATTTCACTATTCTATTAGTCAAGGTTTTTGAAAGAAAGTCTACCGGACGTGGGAAAATTGACTGATAGTGAGAAGTCTAGAACTATTGAAAGATGATAGAGCTTTAGAGACTTATAGTGAGAAGTCTAGAACTATTGGACATGGACGCAGTGGCGACTAGAGGAACTCGAAAGAGAAGTCCCTTTAATCATCGGGCATGCTCGTCCAAGATTCCCCACTGATGCCCCCCGTGGGAGTCCGGGCCGTGTCTCAGTCCTAGTGTGGCTAATCATCCGAAAAGACCAGCTAAGCATCATTGGCTTGGTCAGCCTTTACCTGACCAACTACCTAATACTACGCAGGCTCATCAAACAGCGCTTTTTAGCTTTCTTCAGGATTTGGCCCGAACTGTTCGGCAGATTCCCACGCGTTACGCACCCGTTCGCCACTTTGTTCTCAACTCTTCTCACCTCCTGGGCGAGACAAGCTACCTTTAGCTAGGAGCCTCTTTTCCTTCTGCCCAGCTCCCCGAAAACAACGTTCGACTTGCATGTGTTAAGCATATAGCTAGCGTTCCTTCTGAGCAAGGATCAAACTCTTCTTTTGAGTATGATTGGCCCCTGCAGTGGTAGAACCTAGTGAACCGGGTGTACTATTTCCCAACCTTCTGTGAACTTTTCTTCTCTTATGATTTTTTCTTAAGTAGAGGTTCTTTACCGGTGAGGATAAGTACACTAGGGCTGGAATGCTCTTTTATCATGTATGTGGATTACTTGGTCGATTACCTGATTGCACTAGTATCATAGCCATCTCTTTAACGTCCCGCCATTCCTTCTTGTTAACACAGGAAATCTAACTCATTCTAAGGTAGAGCTCTTAGAGTCCTACTTAAAGCGACCCGACTCAGCTCGAAGAAGTAGCTCTTTCAACTAATCCATACTTTTCCTCTCCTTACAGTCAAGTGGCCCAAGGGCCCCCTCTATATTATTATTAATTAAGGCTGTGTAAGGGTGTGCCTATTTTCTTTCTAAGTAGTCCATACCAATCCTGGTACTGTAAGGTCTTTTCCTTATTATCTTAGACCCCATCATTGATGTGTTAGTCTTATTCATAAGTGCAAACTATAAATATACGGGTAATCCATCCATTTACGTATTTCCCCGCGGTACTTATCTAATCTAGTATAATAGGATGAATCAGAAGGCATATTTGAATTCTGCTATGCCGGTGCACAAAGCAAGCACACAAGGACTACGTAAATCTTTGGTCTGTCTATCATTTCCCATGTTGGGCTGACTCCTTTTTTTAGGCAAGAAGACCCCTACTGATATTGACTGACCTGTTGATAGAGGCTATAAGTAGGCCGTTTGCTATTGCTATAAGGGCTGCTCACCTTTATATGGCTTGGCTTCGCTATCGCTCATAATGGTCAACAGTATTCCTGCCATACCTGAATTCCTATTATTTAGATCTAGAAGCTTCGCCAGAAGCAAGCAAGATGAGGTCTCTCTGCTTTGTAGACAAGGCTCATTCCATACTTTACTTACGAGTGGATCAACCCGGTGGCGCATCGACGTCCTGAGCGAGTGAGAGCCTTGATCCAAGGCCGGGTGTTGTCGCAATCAACAGAAGTAGCTTCAATCGAATGTTGCGCAATTGCCAATAAAGACATTGCTCTACGACTCGTTAGAGGTTGGGGAGTGGAAGAAGATTCATCACCGGGCTGGACTTTAAGACCTTAGTTGAAAATACCTTTCCTCATTCATGGGGATCTAATACATCATGGTCTAGGGGCCGAAAAATCCGGTACATTCTGTTTTGTTTCTCATCCCAGTCTTTCGCAACACTTCAGGTTTACTTTTTTGTTAGGTCTCGACTTCTTCGCTATGATCTTCCCATTAGTTTATATAGGAGCTATAGCCATTTCATTCCTATTCGTTGTTATGATGTTCCATATTCAAATAGTGGAGATTCACGAAGAAAGGTTCCATCCTCCAAGGAATATCGTAGAACATCTGAAAGGCGATGACATTCCTTATGGAAAGAGTCGACCTCTAGGGTATCGAGGAAGGTTGGAGAATATAGGTTACAGAGTTCATCAGTCCAAGTCTCAGAAGAGAGACTCCTACGCCATCCATTCTTCCAGTATGAACCAGTTAAGGAGCATACATCGTAGAAGACGGAACTAACTTTTCCCCTCAATGAGCACGGCTTCCCATATGCCGGATAGCTTTGAAGACTAGCTCCTACATTCTTTCTTCTAGTTCCAGAAGGTACCTTTTATAGACCAGTCTATCTCCTCTGTGGGGAAGGCAAGGCTACTCTATCAGAATTGGAACCTTGGCTAGGGCTACCCAGAGACTATGGCTGTCTAGAGTAGAGTATCGGTATCGGGAAATCAATAGTATAGGTCTTCCCCGCCTCTACCGCTGGTGAGATCTCTGCTTGAATGTAATCATTCTTGTTTTGAATCGTTTTGAGGGCTGTTCTAGATGGATGCACCACAAGAGGCAGAGGGTTCGAAAATAGGGTAGGGTCCTGTCCTTAAGATTCAGATAAGAAAAGAGTTCCAAGCCTTTATGCTCCGTACAAGTGATGCATACAAGTTTCGGCCAGGATGATTGAGAAAGATTCAACCAATTTGAACCGCTCACATCACAATAGTAGTAGCGTAAAGGCCACGAAAAGTATAGTTCCCCATCAGCTATTTGGTATATTGATAGTTCCAGGGAAAAGCGGATAAGACGCGAAGCCCCGAATGGAATGGATCGTTTTTGCCAACGAAATGAACGCGGAGCCCGTTCCGAATGCTTCTACGATCCGGAAGTTATCGAAGTCTTTCCACAAATTGAGATTTGGCCGTAGAAGGATCGAATTGTATCCGAAGAACAGGGAGATACAAAAAAGTAATAAGAGAGGTGCACAGACCAATTAATCGTATCGGTCGTATTCTTGAATTTGGAATGAAAAAAGGAGTAATGCTTCCTAGCACGGGACAAAGAATAAGACCACTTAGATCAGAATAGCATTCACAGAAATGTTCTAACATAGAGTAGAACGAACATGGAAGAGATTCATTGACAACTGTAAAAATATGGGCGCCTAATTCCAATACAATAGGGGTCTATCAGTGCAGGTCAGCTGAACACCGTGATTGATGAGTGAGTAGGTGGGTGCAAATTCGATCCTATAGTTGTCTTCTTTGTTCGAAAAATGCACAGTGGAAAGGGATGCTAGTCGGCTCGACGAAGTTGTAGCCCAAAAAAAGAAGATCCAGAGTGATTCCTCACCTATCCTGCCAGGGGCCCCTTTTTGGCCCTCGTGTGAGGGTTGTCATAACTTGTGTCTATCCGCTGTTAAATGACTTCACTTAATAGAGTCCTAAGGGCACTCTTTGAGAAGGGGCCGTATTAGTTTTTATTAGTTTCGCGGGCACCCTCACTAAACCAAGTTAAATTTGTACTACTATTTGCGCTCACCTCATCGGAACCTAAATTTGTATTCACCTCTGCTACATCACCTGAACCACTAGTAGTAGTACGATACTTATGGTTCTGAAAGATCCAAGCCCTTCCAAAACCGTATTAGTACATATTTTACCTCCTCCCGCATAGGCGCATCGTCGTAGAGGCGGTCAACCCATTTTTTATTTAGACTATCAATCATGTCGTTATCTCTCTTGATCATGGTAAAAAATTTCACCCAGCAGAAAATCATCTTTGGGAACATGCTTTATTGAGAAAAATAGATGCATACGCGAACACGTCCATCCCTCTTGGGCATGGGGACGATGTTCGAAATCCAATCAGAATAATCTATTGCCTTAATGAAATCAGTATAATAGTAACAAGACAGCTGAAGAGAGGATGACGTAGACAAGAATCAACCTCTTCCCGGTGAGGTTTTGATGTATCGCAGAATCCAAAAAGCAGCTTCTAAGTGAGATGATCTCGGCTTGTCCATATAAAAATTGGCTGATCACTCCCTCCTATGTTGTAAGTGTAAGCAATGTCTGGGCATAATTAGTTAGGTAGAAAAAAAATCTCACCTCTTCATTCTGTAATTTGTGCCATAGAGTTTAACTCTAGTATGTCTTTCTCCTAATATGTGCCCTATGGTTTTAAGGATATGCCTACCACAGAGGCACATGCTAGAAGAAATGAGGAAGACAATGTGGATAAAGAAGTTCCTCTCTAAGCTCTTCCTTAAACTCCAATTTATCCTTTAGTTGAGAATGTTACTCATGCGGAGCTTAGGAAGACTCTTCATGTTTTGGCTCAAGTCGTGACAACTTAAGACAAAGTAATGACTGCCCAATCCAATAGAGAGGTGGTAGTCTCTGTTAACCGAAATGTGGGTACGACCGCTTCAAAAGTGAGGGATTTTATTAAGATTAACCGTCTGAAGTTTTATTGCTCCAAAGTGGAGGAGGATCATAAAGAGTTTATAGATGTGGTATATAGGTACTTGCCATTATGGGGGTGACTTCGGTAGAAAAATTGGAGCTTGTCGCTTACTAATTGACCGATGTTTCTAAAGTGTAGTATGAACAATGGAAAGATGGGAGGCCGGTAGGAGCGGGTCCAATAGAGTGGGATGAGTTTAAATAGGCATTTCTTGATAGGTTCTTTCCCCTAGAGTTGAGGGAAGCTATGATGCAAGAGTTCATTAACCTTAGGCAATGTAGCATGAGTGTTATGGAGTATGCCTTAAAGTTTACCCAACTATCCAAGTATGCTCCAACTATAGTGGCAGATTCAATGGATAAGATGAATATGTTTAGGATAGAAGTGTCCAACTTGGTAGAAAAATAATGTCGTACGGCAATGCTTATCCCCGATATGGATATCTCACGTCTTATGGTGCATGCCCAACAAATTGATGAATTAAATCTTAAGGATAAATATAGGGAATCAAGGGATAAAACCGGAGATGGAAATTTCTCCAACACAACGTCCGATGGGAAAGGTCACCCTAGGCTTAGACTAAAGTTCCCCGGGCAAGGGCCCTCAAGTACTCCTAAGTTCAACCAGGAGAGGGTATCTAACCCTAAGACTCAAGGAAAATGTAGTGGGGTTCTATTACCGTGATGTAGTAACTGTGATAGAAGGCATGAGGATGAATACTTAGCAGGTTTCAATATTTGTTTTAGTTGTGGTAAGTTAGGCCACAAGATAAGGCATTGCCCTGCAGTTGCTAGAAATGAAAAAGATAGTCGTCGTAGGTCTCAACCCTACCATTCATCCGGTCCAATTGGTTCGGGTTCTAGTGCTCCAAATCAAAATAGGTTCTATGCTCTGCAAGATAGAGGTGAACAAGAGTGTCCTCCGACTGTTGATACCGGTATGTGTTTTATGCTTTATTAGATTCCGGTATTGTTTGATCTTTTGTGACTTGATATGTTAGACTTTGAAGTTATCTTTAGTATGAATGATTCTTAAAAAGTCCGTTTAGGCTTGCTCCCAAGGGGGAGATGGTGTGCTTAGATAGCAAGGTCATTGTGTGTTTATGTGTTGTCATGATTTCCTTATATGATGCATGTTCAAGAAAGCTTGTGATTTAAGAAGAAAAATGAGTTTGCAGGATTATTTCCTCATATTGTGGTGCATTGAGTATGAGTTGCCTATTTGACTTCATCAGATGAATATATGAGCATGCATTAGTTTGGAGTTGAGAGATTTTTCCTTGAATAAATGCTTTTTGAGAGTATGAGCTCCATGAGAGTATGTTGAGCATGTTTTAGTTTGGAGATGGTAGTTCCTCCTTGAACATAAGTAGATGTTGAGTTTCATGAATTTTGGGTTGTTAGATGTAGTTCCTACTCCCTTGTTTTGCATTGAGTATGTTTAGTTTGGAGATGAAGTTCCTCCTTTGTTTATGTACATTTAGATGAGTTGCATTCATGATCGGTTTCTAGTCTACAGTTGTGACTTTAAGAAGTTCCTAGAGTATCACTCGAGGACGAATGTTACCAAGGGGCAGATATTGTAACACCCTATAGTTTAGTAGGTCAACTAGGGGTAACTGTAAGGTCAACAAGATCCAAGGCCAAGGGACAAGAGCCAAGGCCAAGGGACAAGAGCCAAGGCCAAGGGGCAAGGGCCAAGGATGTCCCAAGGCCTCAAAGCACTGCCCCATTTCAAGAGCACCACCACGACTAGTGGTGTGGCTCATGGTGGCTAAGGCAGTAGCTACCTTGAGCTACCCAATAGTGGCTCAACTTCACGAGGCACTTCACGGCCAATGGTGAAGACCACAACTCATGGAAAGGTTTGTGAAGATGCCTTAGGATGTTTGGAGGCCAAAGCCTCATGGCCTAGCCACTGCCAAAGGACCACAGGCAGAACCACGGCTTGTGGAGCTTATCGTCGTGCCTGCCACATGGCTGTCTAGTGAAGGCCAATTTGGGAAATTCCTATTTTGGTGGTTATTAAGTGAGGTCATTTTTTATAGTCTTAGTACACCTATATCAGCTATTTTAACCCTTTTGCCACCCCAATTGATTAATTATGTCCCAAGGCCCAAATTAAATCCCCAAAAGCTCTCGCCTCAAATAACTCTCTCTTTAAAACTTGAAGAAGAAGATAGAGATTGAAGCGAGTTCAAGAGCAAGATTCCATTGTTGAAAGCTTCGTAAGGCTTTATAATCAAGGTATGTTAGCTTATTCATCCATGGATTCTTCCATCCTTGGAGCCCCCTATAATTCACCAAATTGTGAAGATGAAATCCCCAATTCAAGTTAGGGTTCCTTCCAATATTGTGGGTTAAGTTAAGTATGAATCCAATTGAGTGGATATTGATTGTTTATGACTGAATTAGTAGTGAATCATGTTATTATGATAAAATTACATGTTTTCTATGCCCAACCCTAGTCTAATTGATGAAATTGAAGTAATGTGGGTTTGTGCCTTAAAGAGGGAAATTGAAGACTTAGAGATGATCTTCTAGAATTGATGATAGGTGTTGTAATTGTTTAAGAATGAAAGTATATAAACATGAATTAAATTATGTTAAATTATATATGATGGATCATGACTATTAATGATTGAGATTTAACATTTATGGTGAATTATGACTAGAATTCCTTAAGAATGAAGCTTGTGACTAGAATATCTTGTGATCTCGATATGTATGATGATTGTAAGAACTAAAAGCTTTGAGAGTAGGGCTTGTAGTCATGAATGTTGACTTCTAGGATTTGAATTTAAACATAATAAGATGAATTATGTATGTTAAGGCTTTGAGAGTAAAGTCTATATGAGAATAGAAAATTAATGGATAGAATTATGGTGGAAGGCCTTTACCTACCTAATCTACCTTATGAATGTTTGGATGCATAATGTGATAGAATCACTTGAGTTATGATGACATTCATGTCTAATGTAGAAATTCTAGATGTGTTGATTTGAAATGTGCTTTGACCCTTGAAAGAGAAAGATATGATATTATGAACATTTTATGAGAGCTATGTACATGCTTTATGAACACTTGAGAGTGAAGTGTCTATGATTATGATATGTTGTTGTGTTATTGAAAGGACATTCTAATATACTATATTATGCATGAATAGGATATGATATGAAAGGTCATTTCATATAGAATGATTCTAGGTTGAAAGGCTTGCTCACCTAAAATGAATCTAAGTCCAAGGACTATGAAATGTGATGAGGCTTGTGGTGGTTCCACAAAGACCTATGTAAGAGAGGTGTCACGACCCAGGGGTACACTGTAGATGTAACATGGCGTACTAGACCCTGAAAGGCCTAACACAAGCCACTTAAAATTTCATAACATAAAGTAAATAGAAATGATGAAGAAATTTTAAAACTTCTCTTTAAATCATGAGGACTCACCACAAGCTAGGAGAATAGTCGAATCCAAGATTGAACTGAATGATTACCACCTTAAGAACCGGACCCTACACTTGGGAAAAGTATAGGAAAATACGGGTTAGTACAGAGATGCACTAAGTATGATAGCCATGCATAAAAATCTTGAAAACATGCTAAAAGGGACATTTTAGTTGTGTTCATGAAATTCGCAAAGTTCAACCATCATTTTTAAAGATAGTGGAAAAACATAAGTCATAAGTATAAGGGTCATCATAATAAGACATACGCTATAAGCTTAAGAGATAACAACATAGTCATAGGCATAATCAATGTAATCTAGTTGAACATCACATAAGAAAAACACTTCATAAGTCACCTCAAGGCAAGCTTGTGCAATGCATGGATAAGACCCCATAATCCCACCAATGGTAAGCAAGTCACTTTAGGTCCTCATTCATATTTATCTTCCTTTGATTTCATCCTTAGCATATTACTGATAGGCATGGGAACATTTACCTTTAGTCCCACATATCAAGGAAAGTAACTCATACAAACAATCCGAGTTAAACATACATCATTACATATACCATCATAACATAAGAGGAACATACCACAACTACCCTCAAAGTCTACTTGTACAATGCATGAATAAGATCTCATAATTCTACCCATGTTGAGTAAAGTTTCTTGAGTAACCATGGTTCATATTTCATATTCTTTTCATAGTTGGAATAAGCCTTAACCGACATAGACCATGTGAGCTTAACATGGAATCAAGTGACTCCCTCACCCAAAAGGGTTGGTCTGCTTGCCTACTGTAGAACCGCTAATCTTAGCTTAGGTGGATCCACTAGCTAAATGACGTACAGGGGTACGTAGTTTTTGAACAAGGGGATTATTACTAGATAACCGACCTCAACTCACGTGAGGGCATCGATGTAAAGAGAATGTTCCTATAAACTCGGCCTCAACTCACGTTAGTGGTTCCATCTCATATCAAAATCTACTCGGTGCTAAGCATTAATTCCCACGGAGTTCATGTTAATTCATAATTTGTTTAGTTAGGACAACTCATTAGATCATGCGTGAGAATAACCTTTCACTGTACATGTCTTCATGTAACATTAGATTCAATTAGGTGAGAATTGCCTTTCAACTTTAGAATCATCATTATGTGAGAAAACCTTTCACATTATGTTCATTATGTGTTTATGAGAATACCCTTTCAATGAGTCACAACAACATTATCATAATCATGGACACTTCATTCATAACACCACAATTACATCATAGTCATAATCATTTTACTCTCAAAGTGTTTTTTAAAGCATATCCATAAATCTCATAATCATGCATAACATAATAAATTACCCTTTCAAGGATCAAAGAACATATCATATCAATGCATCTAGAATTCACTACATTAGACAATGATAATAAAGTAATCCAAATAATCAATTCACTACATTCATAATTCTATAATATTCTACTTGCATCAATCAATACCCATAGTTTGAGATCCAATTTGGGAAAATAGGGGAATTCATGGATTCTTGAGGAATTCAACATAAAACCATATAACATCATCAATTTATCCATACTAAAACATAATTAAATTAGTATAAAAGAATTTCATACGAATCCATGAGAATAAAGTCAAACCCTAAGTTTTAGGCTTTTTTAACTTTTAAATTGTGGGTTTTGAAGGGGATCCATGGATGAAGAGCCACCATACCTTGGTGATGAAATCCAACGAATTTGAGTGGAAAATCTAATTCCTTGAACCCTAGCCCCAACTTCCTTCTTCTTCTTCCTTGAAGTTCTAGAGAGAGAATTTTTGGAAAGGAGTTGGTTTTGTTTTGGGATTTCAAAATAATGATTTGGATGAGTTAGTTTACGAGTATAAAATCCTTTTATAGGTGTTTAAAAATAGGCTAAAATGACATCACTTAATATATAATTAAAAATGGAAAACGCCAAAGTGCCCCTAACTAATCCCTAAAAATCAGTGTACAGGTCACCACCCACGGTCACCCACCCACAGGTCGTGCAAGGACCCACGTGGCGTGTTGGTGAACCGTGGTGGAGTTCGTGCAGCTCACATCTAGGGACCCTAACCCACGACCCCCACCCACGAGGAGTGGGTCTATTTTCTAGGTCACTACTTTTTGGTCGGGTCCTCTTCAAGGACCCCTAGTTTGTCCTTGGGGGTTGGTACCTTGACGTTCTACCATGAAAACACTTATTTTAAGTATGGGGAGTTATTAACGACTATAACCCTCACTTCAAGTTCTAGTTTAGACTACTAGTTTCTGGGGTGTTACAATATCTCCCCCTTGGGAACATTCATCCTCAAATGACGATCTAGACACCTTACGGAAGTAAAGACTCAAAAATAGTAGCCCATCATGCATGCAACATCAAAATAATGCACAATTCAAAGGATGAAACTTCAACTCCAACTCAAACATAATCAATGCATCACAACGGAGTAAGAACTACATCTAACAACCCATTATGCATGAAAACTCAATATTTCTCATAATCATAGGAGGAACAACCTTCTTCAACTAAAAGCACGCTCAACACAATATCATGGAGCCAATATGCAGTTACTCTCAAAAGCATAATAAAGCATGTTAATCAATTCATCTCATGAAGTCAATAGGCAACTCATACTCAATGCACAACATCATGAGGAAAATCAATCATAAAAACTCATTTTTTAACACCTCCAAATCAATGGGACCCACTCCTACCGGCCTATTTCTCTTCCATTGATTAAACCAAACTTGGGTAACATTCTTCAATTGATAAGTGGCTAGTTCCACTTTTCTACAGAAGTCACCCCCATAGCATCAACTACCTTATAAACCTCATCCACAAACTCTTGAGGATCCTCTCCCGCCTTAGAACCAAGAAACACCGGAGGATTCATCCTTAAAAAATCCCTCAATATAAAAGCGGTGCAGTTCACATTAGGGTTCACATGAGTCCTATTTCTCCCCAATATACACGCAAGTTTACGTGGTCACGCAAGTAATATAGATTCTTTAAGAAACCAGTTATCGTTCCCAAGGGATTTCTGATCAATTTATATTCACTTAATTCTACAACTAAAAGTAAAAAATAATATTTTCAAGAGTTGATGATTTATTGTTTATCTACTACTAATTATGCACTGAATGAAAGTAACTAATTGTGAACGACTTTAATGTTATGTTTCAAGTAAGTTAAAAGAAATTCCAGGGCTGCAGCATATATTGAATATCATATATCATATTATTGGCATAGAACTAATTTAAGTTGTCAAGTTACTGGTTTATAAGGTTTATTATATGAGTCGGGTTATACACCTCTCGTCGCCTACCCCAATTAGCTACCTAACTACATTGTTGAGCGGGGATAAATAGACTAATTGGCGAGCATTTATATTTCATCCTATTTCGTAACCAAGCGAGTTGTTCGTCTGGGAGTCACTCCTAAACACAAATCACCTCGACTTAACGGGTCGATCAAGCTCTCTATATCCTATGGTCTATCTAACCTCTCATTTCCCGATTTTAAGGTTAAACAATAGATTTATCTCTAGATGGCCAGTCAAGAAATACTAAAACAAGAATATAGAAGTAACTTATACTGACAACCGAGAATTAATTCATAAAGCCTTTAATAATCAACAATCCATTCGTAGCTAAAGCCCAGAATTAGGACGTTTAGCCACTCATGCTATTAGAAACCACAAATTACAATTGTTCATACGAATTCTGGAAAATAGAAGAGTTAGAAGATCAAAACCTATTACAAACGTAGATACTTGCTCTTGCACACGAAATAAAAGTCGAACCGCTATTATGGAACTCTAAGAATCTATTTATACTAGTAGGAAAAGTTGGGAACAAATCCTAATCAAATTAGGAATCCTATTTAATGTTTAAAACTTGGAAAATTCGACGAAAGAGGGACGTGTCGCGCCTGGCAACGCGCTCTGAACTTTTGTGCCAGACGCGGCGCGTCTTGCAGAGCGCCAAGCAACTGTTGTAGGCAATTCCCCGTTGGCGCGGCGCGCCATGCAGCGTGCCATCAACACCCTTCTGAACTTTTGGACCTGGCACGGCGCGCCTGCCAGTACGCCAGGCCTAGGTGCTTCCACACTTAGCCAAATCCTGCACGCCTTTGCAAAGTCTTTCCCATTTCAACTCCAATTTTCTTAAGAGTTCCTGATACAACTGACCATGTGTGTAAGTGCAAAAATCATCACAAGTATAACAAAAATCAAGCTAATAACTAGAAATCATTCTTCAATATAATCGACTCATGGGCATATATTGACAACTTAGGCATATAAATAAGCCTAAGATCACCACCCCACACTTAGAATTTAGTTTGTCCTCAAACAATCTCTAGACTATCAACTCTGTTTCACAACCCTTGGACTTATCAACCCACCTCAACATCAACCAAACATGTTCAATCATGATCTTGTAGTTCACACTGGATGCAACAATTCACAATATTTACACCAAGTACAACACATGCTCAAAGAATGACCCTTTTATTATTTTTCCAGGCTAATGCAAACTCATACAAACACATCAATTATATAAACTTACACATGCTATTGAATTCCCTCACTTGTTCTTGTTTAGTAAAGTTGTTTACTCGAACAACTTGCAATAACAACAAGGCCTATTTTTCAAACATCAACTCACCCTCACAAAAGAATTTCTTACTTTAATCAACATACCATAATCTTGCCAATAGTGTATTATTACTTTCGCACATATTTCTTAAGGAATCAAGAGGACTTTCATTTGGTTGTAATGTCGGCTTAAGGTAAGGTAGGGAATAAATAAGAATCATTTTAGTGACTACACCTCCCTAATGCACATGTCATTATTTTGCTAATAATCTCCTTTATAGCTTTTCCTTCCTCCTAGTACATACTTCATGACTCTATACCCCCTTTATTGCTCCATATTTGCCCTTTATTTCTTAACATAGTGCATTAAGGACTTTCATAGGATCACAAGATTTGGTATCAAACAATGGGTTTCGGCTTATCATGTGGTTTATCAATAAACAAGGCTAAAGGTTCAATGGGGCTCACTAGGGATAAATTCAATGGTAGGCATACAATACGAGTTAAGAATTGGCTATTTCATAGAAACGCCTCAATCACCTTCCCTAAGGCATACAAGCTACTAATTCAACACACACAAGGCAAGTTCTAGATATTAAGTTAAGAAAGAACCAATCAATTCTCACCACACATGGCATTATGACACATATAAGGATATATCAACTAACATGCTCATACAAGTTGCATTACGGTATTATTACACAATTAAGCCCATTTCTATTTTATTTCGAGTCAAGCTTAAGAACACATGCTAGTTACAAGGTCAATCATTTATTGCATTCTTCCAAATATGACTACCCATGACGTTTGACTAATTTATTCAGACATAGATTCAAAAGACCAAGGTTGGCTTCTCAATCCTACTCTTCTATGTGACTAATTTTTCCTTAAGACGGTCGTCATCCATCCATCATTGGGAACTGTCACTCCTATGACGACTCTAAGATGCAATAAAACAATACTCTAGTCCTAGTCAGTTCAAAAGGACAATCCTCAGTAAAAGTACCGAAAACAAATGCTGAGGAACCCAAAATTAAAAAATTAAAAATTTAACTAAAAACTAACACTAAACTCGATAAAGCAATAAACAGTTATATACAATAGAGATATATTACCCGACACCACTCTTTAAAAATAAGCATTGTCCTCAGTGCACAATTAAGGCAAAGAATAGAGTTAGGAATACTCCCTCGAGCCTCTAGGCCTCGTCGTCACCGTGATCAAACACCATCAAGGCATTAGCCTCCTCATCCACAGCATCATCCTCTTCATCATTCATAGCCTCGTCAGTAGTAGCCTTATCATCATCTAAAGGCTCTAAAAATGCGGGGCCAGACCTTCATAAGAATGTTGCACTCTCAGTCAAAGGGTAGCTCTCCGCCATGGTCTCCATCTCCTCATCTGTAACAGGAAGGCCACCTATCCGCAGTTGCAATTCCGCCATCCCAAACATTCTCGCCATGACACTATCATCATGTGTTTGCCTCTCTTGGGCAGACAACTCATGTCCATGAGACGTGTCTAGTGCCTTAGTACGGGTCACATCAACCAACTTACCCGTCAAATTCGGGTGAAAAGCAATAGTTAAGTCACAAGCCTCCTCCTTTATACCTTGTGTCCTCAAGAAATGGGTTATCAACCCCCCATAACAAAACCGCCAACGCAAATTATTTCAAAACTTCATCATATTTTGCCTCAGGATTGCCCCAACATTAATAGGCATTCCCTTCATCAGCATATAGACCAATACCACTCAATCCCGCATCACCTCAGTCAAATGCTTTGCGGGAAGCAATACACTACATAGTAGTTTCAGTGACACCCTAGTAACTAGATTGATATTAGCGAAGTAGAGGGTGGAATGCCTCTCGGTATCCTTACTATGCCCCCAACTAGCTGTCGGCTCTACCCCACACAATGTTGTCGAATATCTCTATACGGGGGTTTCTCTTTCAACCTATTAAAGTCATCGGCATCACAGTTAGGGGTGCCCAACAACTCATTCAATATCCTAGCCGAAAACTTCACATCCTTGCCTCTTATAGGCACAGTTTTGTACTTAGTTTCCATGAGCCAATTTGCATAAAAATCATGAACTAATGACAAATTACAATCACCCGGGTGGTCAAAAATAAATCGCAGCCCAAACTCAACCACAATCTTATATATATCAGGAAATTGAGACTGTAATCTTACCAAATCGACGTATTCATCTCCCATATATTTTGCTTCCCGCTGGCAGTCAAACCAAGTCAACCCATACCTTTAAGTGACCTTTTTACCAAATTTTTGGGCTGGTTCTCTATTTCTGGACCCGGATGCTTCACCCTTTTGACTCACTAAAATAATTTCCTAAATTCTATGAATTTAAACTAAGCTAAAACAATAAAAATCAAAATTTTGAACACGAACTACCTTTCTATTACATATTGTTCATAGGTTGCCTCCCATGAAGCGCTTGATTTAACATCGCGGCACGACGCAACTTGAATCATTCATTATTTAGCTCAAGAGCTTCCCGATCACGATCCGAATTCTCAGCGAAATAGTGTTTCACCCTTTTCCCATTGATTAAGAACGTAAGGCCAGTCTTACCTTTAAGTTCAACAACTCAATGTTGTGTCATTCTGACCACTTCAAAAGGACCACTCCACTTCGACCTTAGTTTTCTGGGGAATAACCTTAGTCTAGAGTTAAAGAGTAGTACCTTATCTCCCGGATTGAAGGTAGGAGATACTATGTGCTTGTCATGCCACCTCTTTGTCTTTTCTTTGTATAGCTTGGCATTCTCATAAGCGTGGAGCCTAAACTCCTCAAGTTCATGCAACTGATTCACTCTATTTTTACCGGCTAGCTCGGGGTCTAAGTTCAACTTCTTGATTGCCCAATATGCTTGATGTTCTAATTCCGCCGGAAGGTGACATGTTTTCCCAAATACTATGTGATAGGGAAAAGTCCCTATTGGTGTTTTATACGCAGTCCTATATGCCCACAATGCATCATCTAGTTTATCAGACCAATCTGTCCTTTGCGTATTCACTATTTTTTGCAAAATTTGCTTCACCTCTCTATTAGAAACCTCCACTTGGCCACTCATTTGAGGATGGGAAGTTGTAGCAACCTTATGACGAATACCATACTTAGCAAGAAGATTCTTAACAAGATGGTTAATGAAATGCTTACCTCCATCACTTATAATTGCCCTTGGAGTGCCCAAGCGAGTGAAGATGTGCTTCTTGATGAACTTTATCACCACCCTTGAATCATTGGAAGGAAGAGCTACAACCTCCACCCATTTACTAACATAATCCACAGCAACAAGAATGTATTGGTTTCCACTAGATGGTGGGAACGGACCCATGAAGTCAATACCCCACACATCAAAGATTTCCACCTCTAAAATGTTACTTAGCGGCATCTCATGTCTTCTTGAAATAGTACCCAACCTTTGGCATTTATCACAACCCTTCACAAAAGCAATAGAATCTTTAAATAACGAGGGCCAAAAGAAACCAGATTGTAGTACCTTATGAGCAGTGCGCTCTCCTCCATGGTGATCTCCATATGGGCTAGCATGAAAACTTTCGAGCACTTTGTGAACCTCAGATTCCGGAATGCACCTTGTCACTACCCGATCTACGCCTTGCTTGAACAAGAATGGTTCATCACAAGTGTAGAACTTGGCATCATGATTGAGCTTTTTCTTTTGTTGGGTGGTTGCACCTGGAGGATAATCGCCACTTACTATCAAATTCACGATGTCTTCATACCATGGCACTTGAGAGATATCTAATGCTATCAATTGTTCAGCCGAAAACTCTTCCTGGATTTTCTCACCTTCATTCACATGTGAAAAATACTCCAATCTAGATAAGTGATTTGCTATTTAATTCTCAGTACCTTTCCTATCTTTGATCTCAAGGTCAAATTCTTGTTGAAGCAATATCCACCGAATCAGCCTTGGTTTAGCATCATTCTTGTTGAATATGTACCTAATAGCTGCAGGGTCAGTAAAAACAATCACTTTAGTACCTACCAAATACGATCTGAACTTGTCGAAGGCGAACACTAAAGCCAGCATATCCTTCTCAGTCACTGTGTAATTAGCTTGTGTAGAATCAAGGGTCTTGCTTGCATAATAGATCGAGTGAAACACTTTATTCTTTCTTTATCCCAACACTGCACCCACTTATATGTCGCTTGCATCACACATGAGTTCAACTGGTAATTCCCAATCAAGAGTAATTAAGATGGGATCTTCAATTAAGTTCCTCTTCAACATCTCAAAAGCTTTTAAGCACATCTCATCAAAGTCAAACTTCACCTCCTTCTCTAAGAGACTGATCATAGGTCTTTCAATCTTGGAAAAATCCTTGATTAATCGCCTGTAAAAACCTGCATGACCAAGAAAACTACGCACACCTTTTACAGAAATGGGAGGGGGCAATTTTTCAATAACTTCTATCTTGGCCTTATCAACCTCTAAACCAGACTTAGACACTTTGTGTCTTAGTACTATCCCCTCTCTAACCAAAACGTGACACTTTCCCAGTTTAGAACTAAGTTAGTGTCCTCACATCTAGCAAGTACTTTATCAAGATTCCAGACACATACCTCAAAAGACTTCCCAAAGACGGAGAAATCATCCATGAACACCTCTACAAAGTATTCCACCATATCATGAAAAATGGCCATCATACACCTTTGAAAATTCGCCGGTGCATTGCAGAGTCCGAATGGCATGCGTTTGAAAGCATAGGTACCATAAGGACAAGTTAACGTGGTCTTTTCCTGATCCTCGAGTGCAATCAAGATATGGTTGTAATCAGAATACCCATCTAAGAAACAATAGTACTCTTGCCCTTCTAGTCGGTCAAGCATCTGATCAATGAAGGGAACGGGGTAGTGATCTTTACGGGTAGCATCATTTAGTTTCTGGTAATCCATGCAAATTCTCCACCCGGTCACTGTTCTAGTAGGAATTAACTCATTCTTTTCGTTCCTTACCACTGTCATACCTCCCTTCTTGGGAACACATTGTACCGAACTTAGCCACTTACTATCAGAGATTGGGTACACAATTCCAGCATCTAGCCACTTTATTACCTCTTTTCTCACTACTTCTTTCATCAAAGGATTTAGTCGACATGGATGTTGTGCACTTGATTTGTGATCTTCTTCAATGTAGATTCTGTGCATATATAACGCTGAACTAATCCCATGAATGTCAGCCATCTTCCATCCAATAGCTTTCTTTCTCCGCTTTAGGATCCGCAATGCTGCTCCAACCTGTAATTCAGACAACTCTGCAGAAAGTATAACTGGCAAAGTTTCATTAGTACCCAAAAATGCATACCTGAGGTGAGCCGACAGTGTTTTCAGTTCCAGCTTTGGGGCTTCCTCAATGGAGGGTTTGGGTGGTGGCCCTAACTCTCGCTCTATTGGTTCCACTATCCGCTTGTGAGGCTCCACAAGTGCCAGATTCAGACATGTTTCTATCTCTAGCGCCTCAGCGTCTTCATCTCTCTTATGCCTTATTAACACTCTCTATACGGGTTCTTCGGGCACAACTAATTGTGACTCTACTATGCGATCAACCACAGTAATAGCATACAGCTCTTTATAAATAGAAGGAAATTTTAGAGCGTGGTAAACATCAAATACCTTTATTTTATCATGTGCCCTCATGGTTAATTGAACAGCTGCTACATCAATCAATGCCCTACCCGTGGCCAAGAAAGGACGTCCCAAAATGAATGGAACTTCAGGATCGGGTTCAAAGTCTAAGACCACAAAATCTATCGAAAAAATCAATGAATCTACTTGCACTAACACATCTTCTACCACCCCCCTTTGGCTTAGCAATTGATCTATCAGCAAGTTGGAGAATAACAATGGTTCATTTTGGACTACCCAACCCAAGCTTTAGATACAAAGATAAGGGCATCAAATTTATACTTGCCCCCAAATCACACAACCCTCGGTCATGAACACTTTGCCCAATTATAATCTGCACAGTAAAACTACCCGGATATTTTAACTTTATGGGCAGTTTGTCTTGAATCCTTGAGTTGCACTCCTCAGTAAGTGCTACAGTTTCATATTTCGTGAGCCTACTCTTGCTAGCCACAATGTCCTTCACTTATTTAGCATACTTTGGGATACCCTGCAAAATGTCAACCAAAGGTAGATTAATGTGAACCAGTTTAAGGAGAGAGAGAAACTTACCGAAGCATTCATCTTGATTCTGCTTTTTCAGCCTTTGTGGAAATGGAGGTGGCAATTTCTTTTGAGGAACGAGAACCTCAACATTGGAGCTTTTTACTACCTCTTCCACCTTATTTTCTTTGTTACTTAGCTCAGTGTCTCTCTTCTTTGGAGCTAGTTCCTCTAATTGCAGCCCACTTCTAGTACTTACCGCATGCAATTGCTTTGGATTAGGTTCAGTATCACCAGGCAGCCCACCTTGGGGACGCAAGTTCAAAGAATTGGCCACTTGCGCAACTTGTTTCCCTAAACTCATTTGGGACATCTGGATGTTTCTTATGTTCTTATCTATTCTAGCATTTAATTTGATCCCTATCTCAGTCATGAGCTTTTGGAGTAGCTCTTCGTTGGTCATCCCCCCTTTTGGTGCACTAGGATTTGAGCCTTGGTTAGAATTGTAATATTGTTGCCCAGCCCCTTGAGAACGGTATTGGTTAACCCCTTGCGCCTGATTTTGGTTTTGGTTACCACCCCATGAGAAGTTAGGATGGTTCTTCCAACTAGGGTTGTAAGTGTTACCAGAGTTTTGCTGCACTCCTCCCCTTTGCGCATTACCCACATAGTTTACGGAATCCGAGTTTGCCAAACATCGCTCGTTTTCATAAGTTCCACTACCACATGCCTCACACCAATTTGCTGCCTGTTGTACCATGTTTACCGGTGCCTAATTTAGAGCCATTTGTTTAAACTGTAATGTCATGTTATGTTGCATTGCATCTAATTTGGCATTTATAGTTGTAGCTTGGTCTACATCTAAGATCCCTGCAGCCTTTTGGGTTGGGGTTCTAGACATTTCCCCCTCATACCCTTGGTTACCTTTAGAAAGTTTATCGAATAAGGCAAAGAATTCTTCACTTGTTATGGATAGGGCCAGTCCACCTGTTGCACTATTAAGAAGAGCACGAGCAATATAGTCTAAACCCTCAAAGAAAGTGTGACAAAGTACCTCATTTGTTTACATGTGGAGTGGGCAAGCATTCAACATTTGTTTGAAACGTGCCCATGCTTGGTACATGTCCTCTCCTTGATTTTGAACAAAGTTAATTATCTCACCCCTCAGTTTAGCGGTTTTCTTGAATGGGAAAAATCAACTCAGGAACTTCTTTGCTAGGTCATCCCACGTAGTGATAGAGTTTGGTGGCTCAGAGTCTAACCAACCCCTTGCAGCTCCTAAGAATGAGTATGAGAAGATCAACTTTACATAGTCTGATGAGACTCCAATTGGAATGTATGTATTGGTAATCTCTATGAAAGTCCTAAGATGGATTTGAGGATCCTCATGGGGGAGACCAGTGAATTGCCCAATAGAATGGAGGATATGTACCATGATCTGCTTTAGTTCGAATCTACCCTCCGGTGGAAGTTTCCTAATACTAAATGCCAAATTGGCTGTGAGTGGGACTGCCACATCACGTATTAGTCTTGCGGGTACGATAGGCGGTGCTCCTTGGTTATTCGAGTTCCTTTGGTTATTCATGTTTTCTGGGTTATTCAAGTTGTCTTGATTCTCATCATCAATGTTTTCCAGAATACATAAACCCAATTCTCCTCGTCCTAGATTCATTTTTCTGCGCTGTCATAGAACTCTTTCAGGTTTATTGTAAGGTTCGACAAGATCTCCTTTCTGAGTCAGACCTGAAAATCAAGTACCTGCAATACACAAGCTAAGATCAAGTAATTAATACCTGAATATTTTAAGTGTAGACTTAAGAAGATTGAATATAAATCAATTTCTAAGTCCCCGGCAGCAGTGCCAAAAACTTGTTGCTCCCCAGTATACACGCAAGTGTACGTGGTCGCGCAAGTAATATAGATTCTTTAAGAAACCAGTTATCGTTCCCAAGGGACTTATGATCAATTTATATTCACTTAATTCTACAAATAAAAGTAAAAAGTAATCTTTTCAAGAGTTGATGATTTATTGTTTATCTACTACTAATTATACACTGAATGAAAGTAACTACTTGTGAACGACTTTAATGTTATGTTTCAAGCAAGTTAAAAGCAATTCCAGGGCTGCAGCATATACTGAATATCATATATCATATTATTGGCATAGAACTAATTTCAGTTGTCAAGTTACCGGTTTATAAGGTTAATTATATGAGTCGGGCTATACACCTTTCGTCGCCTACCCCAATTATCTACCTAACTACATCGTTGAGCGAGGATAAATAGACTAATTGGCAAGCATTTACATTTCATCCTATTTCGTAACCAAGTGAGTTGTTCGTCCAGGCGTCACTCCTGAACACAAATCACCTCGACTTAACGGGTCGATCAAGCTCTCTATATCCTCTGGTCTATCTAACCTCTCCTCTCCCAATTTTAAGGTTAAACAATAGATTTATCTCTAGATGGTCAGCCAATAAATACTAAAACAAGAATATAGAAGTAACATATACTGACAACTGAGAATTAATTCATAAAGCCTTTAATAATCAACAATCCATTTGTAGATACAGCACCAGAACTAGGGCGTTTAGCCACTCATGCTATTAGAAAACCACAAAATACAATTGTTCATGCGAATTCTGGAAAATATAAGAGTTCGAAGATCAAAACCTATTAGAAACGTAGATACTTGCTCTTGCACACGAAATAAAGTCGAACCGCTATTATGGAACCTTAAGGATTTATTTATAAAAGTAGGAAAAGTTGGAAACAAATCCTAATTAAATTAGGAATCCTATTTAATGTTTAAAACTTGGAAAAGTCAGCGAAAGAGGGACGTGTCGCACCTCCATCGCTCCTGGAAACGCGCTCTGAACTTTTGTTCCAGGCGCGACGCGTCTTGCAGAGCGCCAAGCAAGTGTTGCAGGCAATTCCCCATTGGCGCGGCGCGCCAAGCAGCGTTCCATCAACACCCTTCTGAGCTTTTAGGCCTGGCGCGCGGTGCGCCTGCCAGTAGCCAGGCCTAGGTGCTTCCACACTTAGCCAAATCATGCACGCCTTTGCAAATTCTTTCCCATTTCAACTCCAATCTTCTTAAGAGTTCCTGAAACAACTAATCATGTGTGTAAGTGCAAAAATCATCACAAGTATAACAAAAAACAAGCTAAAAACTATAAATCATTCTTCAATCTAATCAACTCATGGGCACATATTCACAACTTAGGCATATAAATATGCCTGAGATCAAGTCCCAACATCTCTATTGGCTTGATTCTTCATAGCTTGAGCCAATGTTAGAAGAGCCGACCTAATTTCCACATCCACCATAGTCGGAGGGTTAATCGGAGCTTGATTAGCTTAAGGAGCTTGATTCTCTTGAGGAGCTTCTTTATTGACATTGTTTCCCTCTATTCTCCTTGCGTTAGCCGTTCGTGTATTCATATCTTGAAGACACAAAAGACGAATTAGGAGATGGACTTTCTAGAGTTAAACTCCATGGCATGACTTAAGAATAATGAAAGAAGTTCAGTTTGCTAACATCTTATAGCCTCTCATTCTTAAATATGGCGCGCTTCACACTCATGAACAAGACTCTACTAGACGTGGCTTATGAAACATCATCCTAAAACCATCCCAACATCTTGGGCTCTGATACCATGTTTGTTAAGACCCGAGCCTATGATTTCACGTATCAGGACACTACTTCCAGTTCTAGTGCCAACGATCGTGAGTAGTAATATATACCAACTAGTGAGTTGGGGTCGAGTCTGAAGGGAGCGGTTCATAATTGAGAATCAGTAGAAAAGCATAAATGTGTTCAAGTCAATTATAGTTATAAACATTTATGAAGAAAAACATGATAAATTAAAGGGTGACACAAGTGTCAATTATCAAAAAGAGGGGTTTTGTAGTCAATAACTGAAACAACAATTAATACGAAAATACGAATATGGAGACGAGATTCTTGAGATGTGATAGGACTATGGGCTAAAGTAAACAGCCGGGTAATTGTTATTGATATTAAATCACTGTAAATTGGTAACTAAGCTAGACTATAGTAGGGGTAAACTTTCTCTCGAATAATTTACCCTGAATCAAATCGGTTTCTCTCGACCACCAATAAGCGACAATGAAGCACAACCTTCGCCTTAGTCCATTCACTATCTCGAGCTGAATGAGTGGGAGAGGGTTTAGGATTCACTCTCTCGAGTTGAAACCACGACAACCCAATAACCACAGACCATCGATTCAATAATTTTGGTTTTACGACCTCTCTCGAGCAAGCCAAAAACATGAAGTTAAAATTGTATTTGCAACTACAACCCCATTAAATTCAAACACAACCACTGAATGAAATCACCTTTAAACAGCAAATAAATAATCAATTAGCAATACCCAGCAGTAAACTAAACCCATATTTATATAATCACACCCCAAGAATTAGGGTTTTAGCTAGACATAGTAAAGAGATAGAAATTGATACTGAAATGTGTTTCCATCAACTGGGTACGATTAATATTGTCTTTACAAACGTTTAAGAAGAAGAATCTTCAATACCCACTTCCAATTTCTTAGAAATGGAAATATTCAAATCTTCAAAGCTAAGGAAAAGAGTCTCTCAAACTCAGTTCTAAGTTCTAAACTTCAAAAAAATTAATAATAATATGATTCTGTACAAAATCTGATACTAAGCTAAAAATTTAAACAAGTATTTATAGTTATCAAAAAGTGTATTGCGAAGGTTCAGTCGGCGCAGTTAGTTAGGATCGCCGATCCACTTGACGAACCGCCCTTTGGTCATTTGTATCACCTTTTTTCTTTTGCCTTCAGCATCCTTGAGGTTCTGTAACTTTGGGCGATAAGGCACTGCATCGCGGAACTGTTCGCCGACTCACTGACTACTCTTTTCTATCGCCGATTTGATTTTCTCCTTCAGGGCTTGGCACACTGGAACATTAGATGAGACCAAGTCCATTCGGCGACTCGCCCAATGGTTTAGGCGATCCTCGTGCCTTCTTTTCTTAGTTCTTTCAGCTGCCTTGTTCCTTTTTTATCAATAGTGTCCATGCTTTGTCCCTAAGATCAAATACCTGAAATTCAAGGATTTATATCAGTAGTTATTGAGACAAAATATGCATTCGAGGACACTAAATCTAATAAAATTAAGCCCTAAATGAGTCCAAATCGTGGACTGATCAGACTACACCCCGAACGTGACACGGCGTATAAGACTTCAAAGAGCGTCATAAAGCCTCATAGCATTCATAACATAAGACATAAGAAAATGGTACAAAATTTAAAAAAAATTATCCATACAATCGAAGTCTTTATTGAAAAGCAAGTAGAAGTCTTACTTTGTCTCACATGGCCAACTAATACAACTTTGAATCAACAATAGGGTCACATCCCTTCAACATAGTCTGAAACGTAAAATGACATGAAAGAAACTACTAAAGACTCATATGTCCTCGAATCTTGAGGACTCACCACAAGCTAGGAGAATAGTCAATCCAAGCTTGAATCCAAAGAAATCACCTTAAGATCCGGAACCTACACTTTGTAAAAATGTATAAGAAATATGGGTTACAACAAAAATGCACTAGGTATGATAGCCATGCAAAACTCATGCTCAAAATGACATTTTAGTTGAAAACCATGCTATATGCCAAGTTTGAGAAACATCATGAACTTTAGTATAAAAGCATAAGTCACAAGCATGTTCAACATATAAATCATTATAACATAATAGAACCATTTCTAGGTAACCCTAAGTTATACTTGTGCAATGTATGAATGACATCATATAATACCACACATACTGAGAACCACTTTGAGGACACCATAAACATACTTACCATTCTTCATTCTCATCTTTAGTTAATACTCATAGACAAGGAACATTCACATTTAATAAGACATGACAAGGAAAGCAACTAATAACAACAATCCAAGTTAAGCATTGATTATTACATTTAGCCTTTAAGTCAAGATTCTCATTAGCATCATTATAAGCACATTCATTTCATTAGACATTATGACATTCGAGAAACACACCATATCCACTCTCAAAGCCTACTCGTGAAATGCATGGATGGCATCACATACTACCACCCACACTTCATAGAACCTTTTGAGTAACCATAGCATATAACTCACATGATGGGAATAGTCCCTAACCGACATAGACAATGTGAGCAAACCATGGAATCCGGTGTCTATCCCACACCTTAAAGAGTTGGTCTACTTTCCTAAGGTAGGACCGGTAACATTTTAGCTTATGTAGATCCACTAGCTAATATCTTATGTGGGAACATAGTTATGGGATGAGAAATGTGTTAATAGAAACCCATCCTAACATGAGGAGATCTTTCACCTTACAATATCCACTTGGTGCTAAGCATTAAATTCCAATAGAGTAGTTCATTCTCTTTTAACATTATTACACATGAGAGGGATGCCATTGGCCTACCAACCCAAGATACATTATTACACACATGAAAGGGCGCCATTAGCCAACCGATTCAAGGTACATTATTAAACACATGAAAGGGTGCCATAAGCCTACCGATTCAAGGTACATTATTAAGATAGCTCATTGAATCCTCATGAAAGGGGTACCATTTGGTCTATCGATTCAAGGTTCATCATTATGGTAGTTCATAGACTCATCATTAAAGGGCTACCATTGGTTTACCAATTCAAGACAAATCCTAGAATACTTCATTAATCATTTATGAAAGGGATGCCATTGGCCTACCAATTCAAGGTTCATTAAGTCAAGATACTTTTAGTTACACAAGAAGATGATGCCCTAAGCCTACCGATTCAAGGTACATTATACATTGAGGAAACTTTCACATCATGTAATCATCATTTATAAGTGTATAATTGAGAATATCATTTCAACAACAATACAATTGCATTATAGTCATGATCACATTACTTTCAATATATTCACAAATCATGTACATAAGCATCATGATTATACAAAATCTCACAATTTTCGCTTAAAGGACCATGAATCATAACTCACTAACACACCTAGAATTACTACAATTAGGAATGGATAATAACATGATTTAAGTAATTAAACCACTAGAAGAACAATTCCATAATATTCATCTTACTACAATTAACCCACATCACAAAGTCATAAATTAGGCTTATGGGGGATTCATGGATTCATGGGATATTTTATCATAAAACCACCAAAAAACAAAAAATTCATTCATAATATATGTTGATTAAATTTTGAAAATGTTTTTAGGAAGAATCCATAACTTGGAGTGAAAACCCTAGGTTTTGGAAAATTTTCTTCTTTGAAATTGAATGCTTGAAGGCTCCATGGAAGAAATATTTCCATGAATCAAAACTACCATACCTTAGATGAATAAATCCAACCAAAATCGTGTGAGAAATCCCTCTCCTTCAAGCCCTAACTTGATCTTCTTCTTCTTCTTCTTCAATTGAGTTTTTGGGAGAAGACTTTGGGGGTAAAGGTGGTTATGATTTGGGTAGTTAAGATTTATGAAATATATGAGGTGGTTAATGACTTAAAAGTACTTATATAAGTCTAAATAATCAATATAAAATTATCTCACTTCAAACTAACCTCAAAAGGATTTATCTAAAATACCCCTCCCTTGGCCTAGTCTAGGCAGCTTGTTGCAAGCATGACCTACGCCTGCAACCTACAGTCCGTAGGTTGGCCTACTGGCCATCCTGCAGGTCCGTAGGTCATGACCTGCAGCCTAACTTTAAGGGCCTTACCCACGACCCTCACCTATAGGGCGTGGGTCCACCTACTGGCCGTAGGTGCCATCCGTAAGTGGCCCTCTTTTGGATAATTTTGGCAGATTTAGGGGTCTTGGGGGTTAGGCTTTAGGGTCCTACTC
Source organism: Solanum chiquidenum (assembly GCA_029582725.1). Lineage (NCBI taxonomy): Eukaryota > Viridiplantae > Streptophyta > Magnoliopsida > Solanales > Solanaceae > Solanum > Solanum chiquidenum. Next base: position 2,990 of record JAJOOS010010172.1, on the reverse strand, counting down.
AAGGACCCTTGGTTGGTCCTTGGGGGGGTCGTACTTTGACGTTTAACCCCTAACCCCTCAACCTAAGTTCGGGAAACCATTTTACACTTCTAAACCCCACATCAAACTCAAAAACTATCACATAAGGCTTTAGTCTTACCTACTAGTTTTCCGGGTGTGACATCTAGACTTGTCTCAATTAGACATCTATTACAGTACTTGAATCAAAATAGGGTCACAGCCCTAAAACAACATAACCCAAAAGTGGAAATACAAGAATGAAAATATGGTGATAGTATCCGCCCTCAAATCATGAAGACTCACCAAAAAGCAAGGAGAATGATCAATTCCAAGCTCTAGCCACAATATGGACCACCTTGAGAACCGAACCCTACACTTAGGAAAAATGTAGGAAAATACGGGTTAGTACAAAAATGCACTAAGTATGATAGTCACGCATAAAAACCTTGAAGACATGCAAAAAGGGACATTTTAGTTGGATGCATGAAATTTACTAAGTTAAAACATCACTTTGAGGATTAAAGAGGAAACATAAGTCAATTAGCATATTCATTACATAGATCATCATATCATAAGTGAATCATACTATAAGTACCCTCAAAGTCTACTTGTGTAATGCATGAATAAGATCCCATAATCCTACCCATGATAAGAAAAGCTTCTTGAGTAACCACAGTTCATAATTCATCTTCTTGTTCATAGTGAGAATGAGCCTTACCCGACATAAACCATGTGAGCTAAACATGGAATCTGGTGTTACCCACACCAAAAAGGGTTGTCCTACTTGCCTAAGGTAAGACCATCATCATATTAGCTTTTAGGTAGATCCACTAGCTAAATACCTATGGGGGCACATAGTTTATGGGATAGGGAGATTGTTACTAGAAACCCGGCTTTTCTCACGGAAAGGTTTCCATCTCAAGAGATTACTTCTAGACACCCGGCCTTTCTCACGGAAAGGTTTCCATGTCATAGTCAATATCCACTCGGTGCTAAGCATTTATCCCAAGGAGTACTCATTAAGTCATAATTTGTTTCATTAAGATATCTCATTAGATCATGCGTGATAATAACCTTCCACCATCCATGTCCACATATAACATTAGATTTAATTAGGTGAGAATAGTCTTTCAACCTTAGAATCATCATCATGTGGGAAAACCTTTCACGTTATGTTCATTATGTGTCACGAGAATAGCCTTTCAATCAACACAACAACATCATCATAATCATGCACACTTAACTCTCAAAGTGTTCTTAAAGCATAAACATAACCTTCACAATTCATGCATTACATCATATATTGCATTTTCAAAGGTTAAATCTCATCTCAATCAACACATCAAGAATTACTACATTAGACATGGATAATAACATAATTCAAATATCTCAATTACTACAAGCATAATCTCATCATATCATTCTTTCATCAATTCACCCATATCACAAGGTCATAAATTGGGAATATGGGGATTTAATGGATTCTTCGGGATGTCAACGTAAAAACAATAATAAATCATCAATTAAATCATAAAATAAAGTAATAAAATTATTAGAACATTTTTAGAAAGTAATTCATGACTTGGAGTAAAACCCTAACTTTTGGGGAATTACTAATTTGAAATTGAGTTTGGAGGGACTCCATGATGAAGACTATCCATGGATGAAGGACTACCATACCTTGATTAAGAAACCCTACGAATTTGAGTGGAAAAACTTGATCCTTCAAATCTAGCTTTCACTTTCTTCTTCTTCTTCCTTGGAGTTTTAGAGAGAGGATTTTTTGGAGAGGGTTTGGGTCTTTCTTTGGGATTTGGAATTATGAAGAAGATGATTTAGTTTAGCGACTTAAAAACCTTATATAGGTGTTCTAATAATGTATAAAATGATGTCATTTAATCCCACTTAAAAATAGGAAATCCCCATAATGCCCCTAAGTGAATATGCTTTTTGGTTGTTACAGGCCTCATCCACGACTGCACAACCACGGTTCGTGGATGGACTCACATAGCGTGCTGTCCATCCGTGGTCTGAGGTCCTGTGGCTTGGTTTGCAGGCCTTGACCCACGACCCTTCACTGATGGACTGTGGTTGGACCCATGACCCGTTCTGGTGAAGCGTGGTCTGGGTTCGGACACTAGGTTCTCAGGGGCTTGACCTACGCCCCTCACCCACGATTTGTGGGCTGACCCACGAGGTGTGGTGTCATGACCCAAGGGTACACCCTAGGAGTAGCACGGTGTACTTTACCCCGAAGGGTCTCATACAACACCTTAGCATATCATAACATAAGATAATACAAAAGTACGGAAATTTTAAAAACGTTTATCCATACAATCGGAAAAAAAAATCATCAAGCAAACCGAAGTCTTTACTACACTTTTGTCTCAAATCGTCTATTAATATCTTGAATAAAACTCTTGGGACACAGCCCATACAAAAGTCTAAAACATAAATAAATGACATTATAGAAATAATGGGCTTGTCCTCGAAGCTATGACGACTCACAAAATCTTCAACACTTCTTGCTCCTTAGAAACCTAGCCTCCAAAGGAACTCAATCTCGGAAACCCTACATTTGATTAGAATGTAGGTAATGTATGCGTTAGTACAAAATGTACCAAGTATGATATCTAGAACAACATCATAAGAGCATCTCAAAATGGTTAGACAACATAAAACATAAGCATAAGAGATAATAACATAGTCATAGCATAATCTCCAACATAAATATCATATAATCATAAGTAAACATAAGACATAGGTAATGAGCATAGGAGATAAATCGGGTTCATGGCATAGTCTTTAGTTAGACCTTCATACTAACATTCTCCAACCCTTAGTCTTTCATATTATAAGAGAACTACTTCACAAGCCACCTCAAAGTATACTTGTGCAATGCATGAACGGCATCCCACAATACTATTCACACTAAGCACCCCTTTTTGGTCATTCTTGGGCATAGTCCACATTCATAGTCAAGACTTAGG
>JAJOOS010010171.1:0-41206 GCA_029582725.1 Solanum chiquidenum | reverse complement strand
TCATATTGAGTTGAGTATCCAGAGTCAAATATCATATCTTTGAGTTGAGTATCATATCTCTGAGTCGAATATCATATCTTTGAGTTGAGTATCTTATCCTTGAGTACTTCTGAGTTGAGTAAGTTGAGTAGTTTTGAGTATCTTTGATATTCCTTGAGTTGAGTAAGTTTGAAAAGAGGCAAGTATGTTTCCATTTTTATCAAGTTCAAGCTTATGTTATGCTTTAGAATTCCCCTTACATGCTCGTACATTCCACGTACTGAGCCATTTGGCCTGCATCTTCTCATGATGCAGACACATGTATTCAGGATCATTAACAGGAGCTTCGTTGATACATCCGAGAGTTCGAGTTAGCTATGGTGAGCCTCCTTGCTTCCGGAGGATTTCATTTACCTTTCAGTTATATCAGTTGTTGGGATGTTGTGGATCTTGTCGCAACTTCCATCTTTATCAGTTAGAGGCTTCATAAATAGTCAGTATAGTTGAGAAGTCTGTATTATTCATTTATTTTATTAAATATTTTAAAGACTTAAGTTGCCTTTTTATGGCGAGTTGTATATATTTTATTATACAGAGTTTTCTTTGGACTTTAAAGTTTGTATTTAAGTTTTATGAACTTTTATTTCAGTTTTTAAGCTTTGTATGCTTGAATCAGTTTTTCGCTTGTAGTCAGCCAGGATGATGGTTCGCTTGGGGACCAACAATGGTCTTCGAGTGCCGGCCACGTCTAGGATGTAGGCTCGGATCGTGACATACCATATGAACACATGTTTTACAACTGACCTATGATGAGAAAGTGAACTATTATGCAGATAGAAAAAGAAGCTACATAAACAACATGTCGACTAGCTGAACCGATACATGTGACAAGTAAAACTATTAATACAAATGATAGCTTTACAATGTCTACAAAGCCTCTACTGGAATTCATGACGGTACAACTATCAAAGTACACATAGTAAAGACTCGGCAAAGCCCCTAGTCAACCTGGAGCTCACCAACAACCGCTGAGTATCATGTGCTTCTATTAGGGAGATCTACTAGTTGAGTACACCTGTAGCATGAAATTCAACATTCCCACTAAGGGACGTCAGTACAAAAGAATGTACTTAATATGTAAGGCATAATACAACCATATGTAAAATGAGAGCTCAAGTGAAACCAAATACAAATAGATAAGGATTAGAGACTACATTTGCTTATACTTGTGGAATCGTGTATGTTACACTATTTTCTTTATTTTTCTGTGCTTTATAATCTTTATAAGGCATATGATACAAATGACCAGCTGATCAGTGGTAGACGAGGATGACCCATGCTAGGCATTTTAACCCCTGGGATGCGGTCCTCATAAATATACAAATTGGGATCGACCCATGCTAGACTTTTATCCCCTGGGCTGCCACCCATAATAATATAGATTGGGATCGGACCATGCTAGGTATTACAACCCCTGAGCTGCCACCCTTAAGTACTAGATTTAGGATCAGCCCATGCTAGATATTTTAACCCCTGAGCTGCCACCCATAATTATATAGATTCATTTTACCTTGTCTCTTTAATATTTGAGATTGTTCTTTTGATGTTCATAACTCTTTTGAGATTGTTGTTTTGGTGGTCATAGCGTTATTCAGCTTTGTGACAGTAAAACGTAGTAGGAGACATATGAATATGGACTTAAGATAAAAACAATGACATTTTAAGAAATTGTGACACCAACGTAATACTTAGGAGCTGATATGCCTCAGTAAACATTTTTGACATCTCAAATTAAACCACAAATCAAACATAACATTCATCCAAAAGATACGAACTCTATATGATAGCCAAATACTTACTAATTAATTTCAAATACAAGGTCGTGGAACCAAGGAAGCACGTGGGCAGATTCAACTTAGGGACGGATACATATTCTAAGTAAGTATATATAAAATGTACAATAGAGCAAGTAGGGATCTTGTGAGGTAACATTTTAGTCTAACACAATGGAAGTGATAACCAATAAACGAAACATATACATGTGAAAAGATGACTTATATGATGGAGCAGACCATTGAAGCAAGTTGGCAAGATATGGGCATATTGTATATCCAACATATACACATATGTATGATGTGTAATCTACGATCATTTTGATTTATATAAGAGGAATACGTGTCAAGGGTTAGCACTTTGACGATGAAACAGGTTTAAGCCTTGCATGCTAATACTTTGTAGAGTAAGCACGTACATCTAGTAATAAACTCATATTAGAGTACTCACTTCTAGGAAGTAGGAAGAGATAATTAACTATATTGGTGATCTTATACTGCCACTATGGACCAGTCATTACCAAGGGCACTTAGAAAGCTTACTTTGTAATACGAGTGTTGGATTCATGCCAAAGAAATAGGAAATTAAATAGCCTTACATACCTTGTTGCACACTTTGGATATTACAATGAGTTAACCGTCTTCCTTTCAGATTATTTATCTACAATTGAGTAAATACAAAACTAGCATTAGTAGTTGATCAACAAGTTTGGGCTACTTGATCAGACTTAAATAGTAATGGGCAGTAAATCAATAATTGATCCCATCAAGGGTGTTCTTTCACCCATTCTCCTCTAATTTTTTCATATAGTATACAACCTTCTTATAAGGTCCTCCGAAACTCCTCGATTTTCATAACGTCTGGAAAACAGTATACAAAAAGATGGCATAAAGTAGGCTCATGCAACAATTAGTGTATCACTACACTTTTAATGTTCTCTTCTCTAACCAGTTCCCATGACTTCTCTGCACATATCCAGCCACACCCCCTTATTATACGATACACAAAATAGTCCCTATGCATCACAATGTGGAAGTAGCAATATGAATCATAACTTTCCACTAACATCCCATTAGTTCCCACTAACATTACATTTAAGATGCTCAAAACGAGCTCACAATCAAAATTTAAGGGGACTCCACTCCATGGTTGTCCCAACAAGCACATCCTTCCTGAACATTTAACCAAGCTCACACCATATAAAGACAACACTCCTAAGTTTATTAACACATACAAACTTTCACACACAATGCAAGAACAAGAGAGGGATGAAAATTTCCATAGCTTACCTTGCTGGACAGAAACCTCACTTGCTAAGACTTGAATTCTTCAAGGTTTAGGTTGTCCTCTCCCCCTTACCTTGATGTTAAATCAGATTATCACTTGAATTCCTTAAGATAAGAGATGTTTTACCAACCTGTTTCTTTCAGATTTTAATGGTGAAGTTATAGATCAGAACTATTGGAGCTTCTATGGCTTTCCTTGAGAGTAATTTTTTAGAGAATAAGTGATGAAGGAGATGTGATGAGCTTGAGTGCTTTACATGTACCTTATGGACGTTTTCACTTAGTAAATTGGAGAAATAATATGGTCCTTTACTTTAAGCAAGCAGGTGCATCACTTCCTCTAGTTCTGCCACAAGTTTTTAAGTAGGTGCATCACCTCCTTTTCCTTTTCACTTAAAATGCAGTCCACTTATTCTAAGTAGGTGCATCACCTACTTGCTCTTTTCACTTAAAATGCAGTCCACTTATTATAAGTGGGTGCATCACCTATTTGCTCTTTTCACTTAAAATGCAGTCCACTAATTCTAAGTAGGTGCATCACCTACTTGTCACCTACTAGCATAGTGTAGTCAAGCAAGCACCTCACTTATTTTACACCATTTTTCCAATCTTAGTTTCTTTACAAGACCGTAACACTAATACACACTTGACAACTTTGACTTTTACATCAAATACCACCTTTTACTATCTCGAGTTTAATTTATTTTGAGTTCACTTAGTCGCATAGAAAACCAAGTCTATAACTATACCACAAGGCAATTTATAAGCGTCATATAAATAAAACTAGTACGCTTAGAATACGGGGTGTTACACCCCACTCGCTTCACACATCACTTCAAGCGGTTGTCCCCAATCCAGTGAAATAATGATTGGTGCGGAAATTGAGGCTCCAGGTCGCGGCTCCTATCCTTACATAAAAAAATGAAAGTTAATAGTCAAAAGGAAAATAAAAGTACAAGCTCCTATCATCTATGAACCCATGCATGATCCATGGTTTTAAACATATGATGAAGCTTATGGACTATGAAATATGAATTTATGAATATATGCATGCTTTTATGAAGTTGATGTACATGATTTGAGGATGATTTGAGAGTAAAGTATCAATGCCGTAAAGATATTTTAGGAGAAAGGGAAAAAATTGAATATACAAAAAAAATTATGAATCATTATTTATTGCTTTTATTGGCTACAAAAATAGCCATTTTATGTCATTTTTTTCAAAATTAAGCTATGTAATAAATAATACTACCAATTTCTTCTCTTAATTGGTACACCATGCCAAATTTTCCTAGTCCGATTGCCAAGGCCTACAAGAAAACAGTTCCGTTGTGCAAAGGCTTTTTTTGTGGACCTCTTTAAACTCTCGCCGTTAATCTAATGAGTTAAATTTCGGGAAATTTTTGCAAATAGTCACTATAATAAATTTAATTATATTTCATAGCTATATTTTATATATTTATGGGCTGTAGCTATAATTTAAACTGCATCGTTTGTATAATTCACATTTGGAGAATTCATGGATACGTTTGTATAATGAACTATTTTTGTATAAACTCAAACTAACGAATTTATACAAACACAAATATCTGAACTTTAAATATTATACAAATTACATTATACAAAAGTTGTACAATTATATTATACACATTCCGATTTATACAAATATGTGAATTTTACAAACTCGAAACTCTAGCCCACGTAATTATCACTGAATGTTGGTCAAGAGTGATAAATAATTAACTAAAACTATAGCTATAACGACTAATTAACTAGTATATATTTGCTTTAATCATGTAATTTTCCTTTAAATTTCACCATTAAAAAACGTTGCTGAATGGAGTAAGTTTTTTCTTTTAGCTTACAAATTTAACCAATTGATTTAAAAGAGTGACCTAAAAAAGGGCATTTGTGCCGACGGCGCCGGTTTGAATGATTTGCTGCCCCGCCCCGCAGACAAAAAGAAGACTGAAATTGAAGAGGCTGTTAGCTCTCTCTCTACCGTCATATGCTCAAAAATACAACCATAAGGACCCGCCGCCGGTGGTCCTCTCAGTTCATAACAACGCCATTCTTCATTCTAGAATGACCAAGCATAGACTTGGACTGCACATTCGTTTGTGCTTCCATCTCTCAAGAACAAAGAGACCTTTAACTACTTCCCCTTTACCTTCGGAAGCAATATCATGTGTTCACACTTTCCCAGTTAATCACAAGACCTTGTGTTTTTCACTTGCAGAGAATTTAATAGTTCGTGGGTTGTTCGATTCAGCGCAGAAAGTAATTCGGAGAATCATCAAGCATTCCTCATCAGTTTCTGAAGCTATCTCTGCTGTTGAATTTTCTATTTCTCGTGGAGTTGAGCCTGATGCAACTAGCTATGCTTTTCTCTTTCGGCAACTTGTGACATCTGGAGAAACCCTGAAGGCTGAGGCTCTCTATGTAGATTGCATTTTGAACAGAGGTATTGAGCCGAACCATTCTGTGTTAAATTCCATGGCGATTTGTTATTGTAATTTGGGTAAATTGGAGGAAGCTAAGTTGCTTTTTGATAAACTTGTGGATATGAAGTTGATGCCTTGTAGTAGCACGTGTAATGAGCTTGTTAAGGGATTTTGTGGCCAAGATAGAATCTTGGATGGATTTGATGTTTTTGTTGAAGCTATTAATTCAGAGGTTTTACTGGCTTTCAGTTGTTACAATAAGTTAGTGGATGGTTTGTGCTTCCGTGGGTACTTAGATGAAGCACTCTATGTGTTTGACGAAATGTGTGATAGAGGGGTACCACCCACAGTTCATTTGTTTAAAACATTGATTCTTTCGTTGTCTAAGAGAGGCAGAGTTGAGGAAGCGCAATTGTTGAGCATGGATATGGAATCTTATGGTTTTGTTTTGGATAAAGTCATGTACACGACTCTCATCAACGGTTATTCCAAGATCCAGAAAATGAAAACGGCTATGATGTTATTTCTCAGAATGCGTAAGTTAGGCTGTGAACCGGATAAGTATACTTACAACACGCTGATCAATGGGTTTATAAACTTGGGCATGTTCGACAAGGGTTGGATGCTGAATCAGCAGATGGTTGAATTTGGATTAGAACCTGATGCGGTAAGTTACCAAATCATGATTGCCAAGTATTGCAAGGACCATAAAGTTGATTGCGCATTGACACTAATGGATGACATTAATCAGTGCAATGTTCCTCCCAGTGTTCACTCTTATACTGCTTTGATCTCTGCACTTTATAAAGAGAATCGGTTAGCTGAAGTAGATGACTTATACAGGAAGATGTTGTACACTGGATTGGTTCCTGACCATGTTCTGTTTTTTACCTTGATCAGCAATCATCCAAGAGGGTCAGAGATTAGTCTAGCATGCACATTTTTGCGGGCTATTGCCAAGAACGGTTGTGGTATTGACCTCTCTTACATCCCTAGCCCTACCAGTCGTAAAGTTACTACAGATATCATGCTTGATATTGATCGTCTCTTGGCAGAAATTGTGGCAAGAAACTTACCTCTGGCTAGTGTTGCTTTCAATATATATATGATTGCTTTGTGTCTAGGAGGAGAACTTGATTCTGCTCAGCTTTGCATGGATAAGATGTCAAGCCTTTCTCTTCAGCCTTCACTGTCAGCTTATAATTCCATGATCAAGTGCCTTTACCAAAAGGGACTACATGAGGATGCCAAGTTCCTTGTTGAAGTTATGCAAGATCAAGGTCAAGTTCCAAATCAAGCAACATTCTTGATTATGGTAAATGAATACTGTAAACAGGGTGACATACAATCAGCATTAGAAGTTCTGGACCAAATGGAAGAGAGTGGATTGAAGCCTAGTGTTGCTATATATGACTCCGTCATTGGGTGTTTGGGTAGAGAAAAGAGAATAGACGAGGCCCTTGGAGTTTTCCGGAGAATGCTCGAGGCTGGAATTTATCCTGATAAAATTTTGTTTGTGACAATGATTAATGCTCTATCAAGAAATGGGCGAGCTATTCAGGCCCATGAGCTCTTCATTACAATGTTGGAAGATGGAGTTCAACCAAGCCACTATGCTTATACTGCTCTTATAAATGGGTTAGTTAAGAAAAACATGATAGAAAAGGGCTGTGTATACCTCAAGCAAATGATAGATGAGGGTTTCATGCCAAATACTGTTCTTTATACTTCTCTTATAAAACAATTCTTAAGGAAGAGAGAGTTTGAATTCGCATTTAAGTTGGTTGATTTGATGGAAAGAAGTGAGATTGAGCGAGACTTGGTAACTTATATTACTTTGGTCAGTGGCGTTTCTAGAAATATTAGGTCAGTCGATGGGAAAGGGCTTGTTCCACAGAGACGGTATAAAGAATCTAAGGAAATGTTGTTCCGCCTACTTCATCAGAGTGCTATGTTGCCTAAGGAAAAATGTTTGAAAATCTCAGTTAGCTCTCAGGAACAAATAAAATTTCTTGCACTTCGGCTGATAAATAAAGTGAAGGCCACTCCCCTAATGCCAAATTTGTACTTATATAATGGCATAATTTCTGGGTTTTGCTGGGCAGAGAGTATGGAAGATGCATACAAGCACCTTCATACGATGCAAAATGAAGGCATCCAACCAAATCAAGTTACTTTTACCATTCTAATTGATGGGCATTTCCGAAGTGGTGAAATTAATTGTGCTGTTAGTCTTTTCAACAGAATGAATGCACAGGGTTGTCCTCCAGATAACATCGTCTACAACACTTTAATTAGAGGTCTATGCAAGCACGGAAGGCTCATGGATGCTCTATCACTCTCATACACTATGCTCAAAAAAGGATTGGCCCCTTCTAAGGCATCATATGAAAGTCTTCTCAGTTCTCTTTGTGCTAGTAATTGGAGAGTTCATGCACTGAAGATATGTCACGATATGCTTGCCAATAAATATGTCCCTTGTGGCCATAATCTTAAATTGTTGATTTGTATACTGGGTGAAGAAAATAAGTGGCACGAAGCTCGTTTTATGTATGATTTGCTTCTTAAGAAAGAAAATTTATGATGAACACAAGCTTAGAGGCTGGGTATGATCTCTCTGATATTGTTGGGCTTCCTTCCCTTGTCCGTGTGTATCAACAGAATATGGACTTTTGTATGGAGCTGCACATTGTAGCTTGTGTCCACTCAGAATTCCATTTGTTATTTGTTGTAAGCCACCGGCTCTCTGTATTTCTTAACTCTATTTTTTTGCGTACAGTTCTAGTTAGTATATTATTCTCTGATGACCTATTGACCTGGAGATTCTCAGGTGTACATAATCCTATTTGTTATTCCTTTTTCAGGAATATGATAAGCGGCTCCTATGTACTGGTCGTGTCTAATTTGTGAAGTGATTGTATGCTATGCGCAGTCGACAACCTTTAGGTAATCCTGGATATGTGTGTTCTCCTAATTATTCATGTTTAGATTTTTGGATAAACTACATAGGTACCCAAATAGGTTAACACAAGTTAGTGGATCAATTCTGCCACTGGGAAGAAGACTAGATACTGAACAAAATGTAAATCTTATAGAGGGTATATTGAATGCTTAATTAATTTGATTTGTTTTTCTTTTTAAAAAGAGGAGTCTCCTTATCTTATTTTCATCATTTTCAGTTTTGCCACGTTTATTTTTTTCCTGATCCTGAATTGCAGCAAAGCTCTACGAGTTCAGAGGCAACAGAAAAAGAAGTGTCAATCTCAGATGAAAGAGTTGGCATACATTTGTCAGTAAATAAAGAATCCTCTGGATGGTATGCGCTTTACAAACTCATTGTTGGAGTCCTCATATTTGACAGAAAGCCAGAAGCAGTATCTAGAGGCAAGTGCTGCTTGTGGGAGGCAGATGTCTAAGATCCCTTGAATGTTGCTGTGGAAAACATTGAGGATGGTTCGCTGACCATTGAGAAAGAAGAATTTTTCTTGGGAGTGTAATAGAATGCTGTTGTTGGCCAAGGTGATGTTATTGCTCACAGAATGTATTATCTGGAATATTTCAGAGGAAATTAAGCCATTAATAGTCTATGGCGACTAAGTGAAAATCAACAGGTCCTGTCAGACTTGTTGCTGGACATCTTACTGTATGCACCATCACCTGACAGTGAATATCCAACTTCGATCAAGTATAAGCAAATATCTGAAGAAATAACTGTGTGGACTACTGAATTCTGGTACATTCTGTAATTTTCTCTTCCTTTTTTTTTGTTTAATTTAATTGCTCCGCTGGCAGATGAGTTATTAGTTATATTAACATGTTAATTTCACGTGTGGTCACTAAACTTTAACCCCTGTATTTGTATAGTTATAAACTTTTTTTAATGTTATGGTGGAACGGCAATAATTTTTGTCATGGACAAAATAAAAATCGCTCCAGATTGAAAAACCTAGTCTTCTTCCCACACCTAGGCATTCTTTTTTTTTTTCTTATTTCATTTTTTATTTTCATTTTTGTTTTATGGATTTTATTATTTTCTTAACGATTCCGTTTGTTGGATTGGAAAATAAGGTCAAATGTGTGTTAGTATATAGCATCAAGAGCGTGATTGACTCCAACTATTAACAGAGTTTATTGTCAATTTTTTGTTGAATGGCTCTCAAATTGAGAGTCTTGCCATTAAATAGAGAGTAGACAAATTACATCCCTAAAGATCCGTTATTCCTATTCCTAAATATCAGCTATTTTATCCCTCTAAATCTGCTTTTATTATCCCTCCAAATCTGCTATTCTATCACAATATTTATTCTCTTTGATTACTACAACAAATCTCTATGATTACACTTATATACAACACTATATAGTTACGTTAATAATACTATTTATTCACTATTAATTCATGATCTATGAGCTGTCCATCATGCTAACATCCCCTCAAATTGATGTTGGTGTATCAAGAAGCATCATTTTTTCTACTAGAAACTGATGTGTCCCCGAGCATCTTTAGTCTTCCATTTAATTAACTTTGTTGGATCAGTTGGAGCAGGATCACCTCCATCTGTATGACTCCATAGTTCTTTTCCGGTGACAAATAACTGAAATTGAAATTCCCAGGAAGAATAATTTTTCGGTGAAACAAACACTGAAGGACCAAAAGTGATGTGAATTCATGCTCTTGAATAGCTATGCAAACATCATAATCAAAAAATAACTATGACAACTAGAAACAATATGACTCAAGAAAACAACTAGAATGACGAAGACCAGAAGTTTTAGGTGTTAAAGACTGATTGTCGACGAACAGTCAACAAAACCAAGATTTTTTTTTTTTTTTTTTGGAAGGAACATGGATTCTATGAAACAAGCCAGCCAAGAGAAGGCTCTAATACCATGTCAAATTTCTGCTGAATGCCTCTCAAATTGAGAATCTTGCAATTAAATAGAAAGTATACAAATTATATTTCTTAAGATCAACTATTCTATCCCTGTAAATCTGTTATATCATTCTTCCAAATCTGCAATTTTATCACAATATTTAGTCTTTTTGATTACTACAGCAAATCTCTATGATTACACTTATATACAATACTATATAGTTACATTAATATATACAATTATTCACTATTAATTCATGATCTATGAGCTGTCCATCATGCTAACACACATATCTAGACCATTTCGCGGAGTTTAGGGGCATTTGACCCTCTACCCTAGTTTGAAAATATATGGTTATGACAAGCTGGAATTTTTATAGCTGGCTCAAGATTCCATATAGACATTAAGGTACATAATGATTTGGAAAGATACATAATGATCCAAAAACCTTGGACTTGTGTCACTTATTTGTCTTGGTTTTCACATTGATAAACAAACTGGTTTGTTGTATGTCAATTTGTCTTTGACCTTCCTTTTTCTTTTTGAGGTGGTGTGCAGAGAATAATCACATTATCCTCTCAGATGCCCACCGGCTGATTAGGCCGAATTCATGAAAATACAAAGGTAACTCAATGCCTATCATCTGCGTCAAGTTTTTTATTTTTTTGATGTACTTGTTTCCAAATTTCCTTGTCACTGAATTGCATTTCCTTTTTTATTACTGAGACGAGTGTTTCATCTCTTAGACAAACAATTCATATAGCAGTGAACTGATCCGAACAAATGCGTTCTGTTGATAATATTCAGAGGCTTCTATAGAGCTGTGCAAAGAGATGAATCTGAAGGTTGTTGATCTTTGGACTACAATTCAGAAAAGAGAAGATGGTTGGTTGCTTGCTTTACATAAGTTCAGTTAACCGTGAGTTGCATGTTTGTATCTCTACCAGATTGAGAACATTTGCAATCATCTTATCTGTATCATTTCTTTATTATTGAGCCATGTCATATTTATAGGATACTTCTAGCTCAGTGTTAGTTCGTTTTACACCTTTTTGCTTGTTCTTGTATTATCTTGATGCGACGGTTAATGCTGAATTTGGCCCCTTGTTTTCTATCATTGATCTTTGAAGCTTTCAATGAGCAAAATGATATGTTGTGGATTTTTCTGTTTTAAGGGCAGCCATGCTTTTTTGGGTTTAGATGCTATTGCTTCTCTTTTTCTGATGTGTGATCTTCTGCTGTCAAGTAGTGCTTCTTTTGATTTTATTTTTATGCTGTTGCTGCTCCTATTTGGGTATGGTTGCTTATGGCGGTTATTACTTCTCTCTGTGGGACTTCTTTTGTTGCTTTTATGGTTGATTACAGAATTGCTGATGGTTACCAGAAGATGAAGTGAAATGCTACTACTGCTGTCATATGAAGTGAAACTTCCTATTTTGGTGTTTGATTCTTTTGTGAAGAAATCTTTGTTAGTGTAAAAACGTATTTAAGCTAAATTTATGTTTCTAATTGGTGTATTAATGTGCATCTATAGCTTTAAAAGTTTCTTTAAGCTACATTTGGTTGATTGGTGTAATTATTCCAAAGTATTTTGTATCAGTAAAAATCTTCCAATATTTTGAATCTATAGTGTACTCCCTTTGTCCCAATTTATATGACTGACTTTCCTTTTTAGTCGATTCCAAAAAGAATAATACATTTCTATATTTAGTAACAATTTAACTTTAAAATGCCTATTTTATTCTTGATGGAAATGATTTATAGCTAGCTACACAAACATATATGATTTATTTTAGACTACAGGCTTCAAAGGTCTTTTTCTTACTTAAACTCCTTGCCAAACCAAACTACATCACATAAATTGGGACTCCCTTTTTGTTAGAGTTTCATATTAACAAGGAGAAATGTGTTTTCAAACTCTATATCAACCAGGATGATCAAATGTCTAAATGGGCAATTAGCGAAGAGAAATTTTACCCTTAAATGTGTGGTCATTGAAAGTTCACACAATTAGTTTAAGGAAACAGCCATCAAAAAGTTTATAATGACCGGATAACATTAACAATTACTGAAGCAAAAGCAGGGCTTTTTGCGACCGGTGACAATTACATTTTTTCAGTCTTAATTGATTGATATCGATCAGATTTGGACTTCAAGTGACTGAATTTCTGTTCGTTAAAAGTGTTTTTTTCTTGTAGTTTTATATGTTGAAACAACGAAAGAATGCTGCTTCCTTTTTTAATGGTCCATGTATTTATCTTACTCGTGGTAGTATAATGTAATGTGGTTGACTTTTTGGCATTAAACAGGTCATGGAGCGGGAGAAAGTGCACTTCATGAACAAGCTGTTACTTTGTAATAGAATTTTATTTGTTTTTCTTCATCTTCCAATCAGTTTGCTGCGAACGTATCCACAGACCACAGAAACACCTCTACATTCAAGCTGATGTTTTAAAGAGTGAGTTAGAGCCTAGAGGAAAGTGCAGTTGTGGCATTTATGGTCTCTGAAATTGCTATAGATAAGACACGTGCCACCAATGCCATTCCCATTTGGCACAATCCGGGTGCTGTAGTTGAACACAGCGGGTGAAAGGAAAATCCCAGCAGGTGGCATTCCCAAAACGTGAGTAGCAGTTTTATTTTCCTCATCAAAATGGAGCCAGTTTCTGAAACTATAATGATTCTGAATGACCTATTATTGCATCCCAGGTCCTAGTAGCTGTGGTGGACTGTGCTGAAAATGTATGATTTAGCTGGACTTTATGTCTCTCCTTTACTTTGGAACGAAGGAAATAGAACCTTCTTTGGGAGAGAAAATAATCTTGTGTTGATAAAAGTCTGGTGTCTGTTCCTAGTCAATTAGGTTCCTGCTAACATAGGTGACTGGGTGTTAATTGTGACCAATGAGTTCTCTACTTTTTGTAAACCAGTTGTATACTAAACTGGATATTGAATCCCTCAACATCAATAAACAACCTTTTGTGGCATTGAGGTTTGATTTCTCCAAATAACTTAGTTTATAAATTTTTACAGCACCATTTTCCAGCATGATATGCAGTTTGAGGTATGCATAATCCTATTAAGTTATTTTTGTTGTCCTCTGAGAAAGATTAAAGATGTTTGCTTTCCTCTGGCTTTCCTTGATTAGTGTCTTGTTGAAATGGGTTTTAAAGAAAACCTTTTGATGGTGATACTATCAAATTATTCTTTCCGCGTTATGTAGTCTTATTTTGGAAGCTGAGTTTAAGCACACCAAATTTTCCTCCTCATCTAATTAATTTATGTTAGATTTTCATGATAAGCAGTAACTATGATGTGATATTTTCTGCAGTGTGTGTTTCTCATTTGTATAAAAGATTTCTTGGTTGTGGTCCATGCCTGTTAGTTCACTACCAGCACCCTCTTCTTGTCAAGGGAGTTTCCTAATTACTGCATTCATGTTTCACATCACTGAATGCATCATTGTCATAAACAGGTTCCAGAGAAGTCTTCCCAAAAATTGCAAAATTATTGTGGTTTTTTCTTTTTTTGTCTGACTATCTCAAGTCCTAAAGTTGAAGAACACAATGGCTCGATTCCTTTCCTCCACCTTTTATTGTAGGAAAAAGACTTTACTTTCGTGAAAGGCCTAAAAACTATGATGCTCTCACATGGGAAATACGAGGTAAACTCATTGCTGCTTTTATGTTCTTTTATTTGTAAAAATAAGCTTAGATAACATGCAATTTTTCCTTGAGGGATGTATTTTATTATGCCATCAATAGTGACATTGCAGAAGAGTCATAACATAAAGTAGACAAAGGCAAACAAAGTCATTCTGTCCTTTGTTATGTCTAGCAACCTTCTAAATATTTGTTTATTTCCCCGTTTCAAAATTTTGACCAAGCTGTTGTGCATCTTCTTTCACTTGAGTGCAAGTTTACCATTGATTCCCATGGAATGTTTAGGGTGGTTCAGGTTGTCATTATAAAATATCATGGGGTCGTTTGGTTGGGAACAAGTTATCCCGGGATAACCTATCACACTATGTATATGAGATAACTTATCCCATCACTATGGTATAAGTGGTGGGATAAGTTATTCCAAACATGACAATCAAACAAGACACCATATTTTTATCCCAGGATTATTTATTCGTATCTCTCACACCAAAATACATTTTAGTGTTGAGCATGATGCACTCTTTGGTTCGCATTATCGCCTGATTAATTAGACGAAGTCTGCTGTCAGGGACTTGTTACCTTACTCAGCTCAATCAGTATTATGAGATGTGGTCTGTAAAACATCTCATTTGCTTCTCTTTATTAGCCTTTGAATGACTTATCAAATATTAAGAACTGACTTTCGAACTGAACTACCACGACTCTCGCTAACTGCATCAGATAGGGTTTTCATGCTTTATCTAATCTAATAAGCATAACTCTGAGTGTTAATAAGTAAAATATAATCTGAAGGGATTGCTATTGTGGTTGGGTGTGTGTGAAAACCGAATCAACAATAAACGAGAAAAATGTTATTGATTTATTGTTATTGACTTATTGGGTTAATGGTTATTTAATGGTTTTATCAAAATATATATATTGGGTTAATGGTTATTTAATGGTTTTATATAAAAAAAATTATTGGGTTAATGGTTCAATATTAGTTTTTTAATATTGGGTTAACCGATAACTCATTAAAAATATAATAATTTACTATTTTAATTTTTAGTCTTGCATAAATATCAAACGAAAAATATTAATATAATCACTATATTAGACTATAACTATAAGGACCCTACACAATTAACACTACTCAAAACCTAAAGGGTTTGCAACAACGACGACGACAAGGGTTAGGCGATGGCGTTGTTTTTATTACACTAAGCATAATTTTTGCATTTAATGAGTAATTTGATTTCTCTCTTTTTTTAGTCTGGTTTACTTTTTTCGATGTATTCCTCTATCATGTCAAATTGTTGAACAAGTCATATGTTTATTTTGAAAGCATTTTTTTATTGGTTAAGCCGAAAATTGAACGTTAAAGACCAAAAACTGATAAATCAAAAATCGATAACAAATATTTTATTGATTTGATTATCAATTTAGCATATTTAAAAATCAAAAACTAATACATCAAACCGATAAAATTTAAAAACAAACCGATCGATACACAACCTAATTGGTCTTAACATATGATTCCTACACTTTCATAATGTTATAAACTCCACTGGCTTTTTATGAGAAAACCTCTTTGTAAGTTATTTCCTAATCATATTAGGAAAGAGAAAGGCATAATTCTTGGCTTTAAATGCCAATTTTTGGTCTGTTGACTCTTTGAAATTATCTTTATTTCTCTTGTTATTTGGCTAATTAGCTAACATTATGAATTTATGATTACTAAAATTAAAAATTTCTGAAGAGTGGCACAGCTGGAGAAGGGTACCTATGTCAATTAATTATAATTCTTTTAAAAATATTGTACAATATTTTTATTAATTAATATAATATGAATCATATAATACTTTTTTAAAAAGAAAATCGTAAAAATGATGATGAATCGTAATCCTATTTAATTAGCGCAATAAAGATTATTATGTGGCAAATAATATTTCATAAAATGTTATACATGAATATTTAATTATTTAAAGAGGCATTTTTGTCTTTCGAATAGTTTGATCCATGCAATATTTAATGGGTTAGAATTATTTTTATCCTTCAATTTTACTTTGAAAATCGAACTCTTCTCCTTCATCTTCCTCTCAAATTTGAATAATTGATTTTTTCCTCCCCTTTTTCTAATTGACTTTTCTAAAGACTTATTTAACTTATAGAGTATCAGTCTCTTTCTCCTTTTCACTTTTTTTTTTTTAAATCATGATTATTTTTTTAATCTATGAAACAATTTTTTTATAAAATAAATAAATAGTATTTTCAAGACTAAAATAAAAAAAATATTATTAGAATATCTGAGATAACTTCTATAATTAAATATATGAGTAATAAAAATACTGAAAATGCTCATAATTAAATATTTTTGTTTTTCATCTTTTGGTCTAAAATAACTTAAATTGTATGAAATAGCAAACTATTAATTCAAATTAAATGTTATAGCCATAGTTTATTTTAATTGTAATTCGCAGCAAACATCCCATTTTTTTGCCATCTGATTCGGTATACAATTAGCCATTTTCGATATATAATTAGTCATTTTATACATTTCGGTATAAAATGTATAAAATGCGTTTTTATTTGTATAAAGCGAGAGAAAAGTGTATATACAAATACAAATACATATATTTTCGTCCTATACACTTATAATTATACAAATACAGATCTTATTATACAAATTACAATGTATAAATGAATTTATACAAAATTGAACAATTTATATAAAATTGGATGTTTCTAGCGAATTATATAAATCAAAAGCTCCATAGCAAACATAAAATTTTCTATGGAGTGCAATTATGCAAACTATAGTTATAACATACAAATATGATTTTTATGTTTGTTATATGTGAAAGTTGTATTTTTGGTTCAAGAATAGCTCAAATCTATTGAACATAGCTCAAAAATATCCCTCCTACCATCTTTTGGTTTAAAAGTACATCCAAACTTTATTGGAAAAATTACCTAACTACACACCATTTATTCATATTTTCTTATTTTCCTTATCATTTAAAAAAATATCAAAAATCCCCTCTTTTGCTCCCATCATCCCCTTTTACGGATACATTAATTTGAAATCTCATACCCCATGATTTTCTTTCCTTTTTCAAGCCACAAATCTCTCTACAGTTACTTACATTAATCCATTTTTGAATTTCAAATATTTTCTCTTTTCAATTAATGATGTCAAGTTATTCAAGAGGTAGATTTCTTTTCATCACTTCAATTTTCAATTTCTTTTTAATTTTTTTTTAGATTTTTCATCTTAAAAAATTATTGAATTTGTTACTTCCGGTCTCTTTACTGGAAGAGGGGTGGAAAACGTTGCTAATACATAGAGTTCATCTTGGAGTGCATTTGAAATTATTCCAGGAATTTCTAATGGCGGTCTTGATACACTTCATTTCATTGATTCGATCTTTCAGTGTTGGGCTTATCCAATTAGTCCGAGAAGGATATATCTTCATTTTTTTTTGTTGATTAAATTGTTGCGTTTTTTAATTTTTTTTGTTGTTCATCTTTTCTGATCATATAGGTTCAGATTTTTAATATATCTAGTTGATTTTGTTTCTTAAACTAATTTATATTTCCTTCGTTTCAACATTATGATACATTACAATTCTATCATGCACAATGTATCGTGTTGAAATATTAGTTTTGATACATAATCTTAATTAGTATTGATAATTTATACAAAAATTCTACCAAATGTATCATTTATCATGTATCAACCTTTTCATCTACAAATTCCTAATACATATGGATTCTTCTCTCAAACAAAATAAGTTACATAAATAATAATGTATCATGCACTAATTTTTTAGGCATGATACGTAAATTTGAATTTATACTAAATGTATCTGATACATAATAATTACCAAAGAGTAATGTATCGATCCCAAACCTAACATCTTATGAGCAACAATTTCTTATGTAATGTATCTAGTAGAAACACAACACTTATAATTTAAATAAAATACACAAATAGTAATATATTGATAAATCTAACCATCTCGGAAACGAAATTCAAAAAACAATTACACAATATTATAAAAGGTATAAATGATCCATCAAAGTTATGCATCTCTTCAGCCTTTTTTTTTTTTGTATCAATGCATAACAGATACATTGAAAATCCAAACTCTTGTTTCTTCACCTCAACAGTGTATCTGATCTCAATTTTTTTTTCAACTCATCGATCTCTAATTCAATTGCAATGATTGATTTGAAATTCACAAACCAATATTTTGACCAACAACAATTTCATCACTTTTGTATTGTTCATACCTCACCTCACTTTCTCAGATTCTAGAATCTCTCAATAAGATCGACATGTTCATGTTGTATCAGTACAATTTGTCGACAAGTTTGATTCAAAAGTTGAGAATTTATTTGGAAGAATGGAAAGAATAATTTTGGGATTTAAAAACACATTACACATACATCAAACTAGTAATGTATCACGACTTATGTATCAATATACAAATTCAAAAATTGAAAAACAGAGGGTATACATAGCAAATCCAAACAACTTGAATCAAAATTAAAAGGATCTTCGATGAACTTAAAGATTCAAAAGGAAATCGTTTGTCCAACAACACTCAATACTCCGTACTCCTATCTCAAAGTTAGACCATTTTCCCTTCCTCCAGTAGCTATAGTATCTCTATCCATTCTTCTACTTCTCGTAGACGGAAAAAAAAAACTTAAATACATTATCCCAAATTATTCAGCATTGAGGCATATCAGTTATAATCAAAGACAAATTTTTCCAAGCTTAATATGCACACGCACATACCCGAAATAGGCACTTGATCTTCAGATTGTTCGATTTTTTTTTTATTAGCCCGACTTGAATCAAAAATTTAAAAACATAGGGTATACATAGCAAATCCAAACAACTTGAATCAAAATTGAAAGGATCTTCGATGAACTTGAAGATTCAAAAGGAAATTGTTTGTCCAACAACAATTCTATCACTTTTCTATCCTTCATAACTCACCTCTCTAACCCAAAATTTCGACAAAAGTTTTTGAATCAAATCTGAAAGGTTTCTTCGCGCTAAACATGGGAGAGCAATTTGAAATTTTAAATTTCTTCGTTCTGGATTTGCCTCTGTATGATTGAGAGTAAGAAGAAACGTAAGCGTAATTTATGGGATTTAATTAGATTTTCAGATTTTATTCTTTTTTTAGCGCAACAGAAGGATTCTTCTTATATTAGAATTAATGTATCTGAATGGTGAATTAATGTATCCGGATGGTGACTTATATATCCGGAAGGTACAAATTTTAAGGAATTATTATAATTAGAAAAAGAATAGGGATATAGTGTAATTTACTCTTTACACTATGGGATTTATGTAAGTTATACAACTTTATTTTTGGTTCAAGAATATTCCTCCTTCCACCTTTTAGTCTTAAAATACCTTAAAATTAGGAAACATTTATGATACCTTTATGATAATCTACACCCAACACTCAGACAATCAAATTGAAATTATTTCTTTCCATACTCAAATCAAATGACCCCGTAATGCAATATCGAAAAATGAATTGTTGAAAATAATGTGATAGTTCATATTTGTATTTTCAAATCCGGACTACTCCCTTCTTTTCTATATGTTGTATTTTTCTTATAGGATTACAAAACAAATTGTAATTTTACTTTTGTAAAACTTCTTTCACGAAAAACTTTCACTTCTCTTCCTAAAAAAAAAAAAAAACTAATAACAATAATTGATTTTTTAGAAAATATTAATCAATTTATCCAGAAAAATGAATGTCAAATAAAAGAAAGACTTATATAAAATAAGTTTTTGATTTATTTTAAAGTCACAAATATTTAAACTTCATAGTTCAAATAAGGAAATACTTAATAATCTAAATTTCAGTTGATTTTGAATTCTTAAGAATAATTGAATTACAATTTTATGTGTGTATTCTATTTTTAAAGAGTAAAAATTGCATCACGCTAGGCTCAATCTTAAATCTCTTATAGGGTTATGTTGTTGAAAGGGGTGACGGAAACAATACTAAAGAACTAAATGACATAATATACTTTAGTGGATCACTAGCATCATACAAGTTGAGAATGTAGCAAATAAGAAGATAGTTGGAATCTCATTTGGGTAAGCTTTGGATGATAAAATTACAAAAATATGAATAATATAAAGATGATTGATTTGGTGATTATTGATACAAAGATAAATGGGATGGAAATAAATGATGTGAAAGTCGAGGACTATGGAAGACTTGTTTGTTTTGAAGCTTATTCTAACTTACAAAATTTATGACACCTATATAATTAATTAGACTTAAACTTTTGTCTAATGCTATTTTATCAACATATCACTTATTGCTATGATAGTATTGAATGATTATGATACACATGATTTACAAATGCATTTTTTATTTATTATAATTATTTTATTTTTCTAGTAAGAGCTTAAAACATATTATAAGTCTTAAAATACGAAATAATGAGTAAACTTAATTTGATTCTTTAATTCCTTAATAAGAAAATTCTTCTTCCTAGTTAATACATGTGTTGTACGCGTTAGAAATTAGCACAACCATTGTTGTTGAAGGGTTCATAGTTTATAATTGTAGTATTCGTACAAATTTGATATGATATATAGCTTCATGTTAGACATTTTATAGTAATAGTTATTATATTAGGTAAAGATTTTTTCAAATTAACAAAATGTTAATCATTTGTTTCAATATATTACATTGATTTTCAAATTTGATATGATATATAGCTTCATGTTAGACATTTGATAGTAATAATTATTATATTAGGTAATGCTTTCTTCAAATTAACAAAATGTTAATCATTTGTTTCAATATATTACATTGATTTTTGTTGTCAAAAACTTTGTTGGCATACGAATATTTGACTAGTTTTGTTATGAATGAAAATAGTGAGGTGGATGGCAATGTGGCTGAACCAATTGTGCCAGCTAGGCACAACACACGAGTTAAGAGGAGGCCAAAAAAAATAATTGATTTTGAATAAAAGGTTGGGTAAAACGTGTGAAGGAAGCGGAGAGCACGTGGGCTAGTGTTAGTTATAAAATAAGTGATAGCAGTAGCAAAAAGTAAGGTTTTATTGTTATGGAAATTTTCTGAGTCTCTCATCCTCAATTCTAAGAAATCTGAGCTTCTCATCCCCCTTCTTCTCTATCTTATATTTCAGTCTTTATCGTTACATTCATTCGTTGCATTCTCTACTATAAAGTCAGTTGTAATTCAGTCCTAGTTTCAAGTAATAAAATAGTTTTTTGGATTTTTACTGTTACATTGGTGCTTTCGCACACCTTCACTAATTATATTGAATATCTACCGCCTCCCACCAATAACTGGTACCAGAAATAAGAGTTTGTATTAAGTGAAAAGGTTAAAATAATGAAGTTTGTAAATATTAATCGTAACTTTTTTGATACACAATGGTAATTTATGGTAGTTTTAACTTTTAAGAAAGACACGTGCTGAAAATACTAAAATTAATCGTAACTAGGAAATAAAAGGGAAAAGGCATAAATTTCTCCTCAAACTTGTACCGAAAAGTCAGTTACACACTTCAACTATTATGATGATCTATTACACACCTTTACAATTAAAAAGTGAATTCATTTACTACCTGCGATGTATAGTACCACTCTCACAATGGAAAGTGTATCACACTTGCACCACATTAATGTTATCTCACTGCCACATCAGATTTCAAATAAAATTCTCCATGTCATTCAATTATTTCTTCTTCCATGAACACCACCATGAAACCACTAACATTGTCATCATATTAGTACCAAATCTCTATATTTCACTATAATTATTATTTTTAATGCAATAAGACAATATGAAATAACCGAGCAAGATTTCCTTGAAACAAATCGTTTTGTGTTCACCATCATAAACACACAAAAATAACTTCCCACGAAATCTAAAACAAAGCAAAAATGGAAAAGCAAATAAAAATAAAATAAACAGAGTTCTCTCTTCAAGTAGCACAAGTAAAATTACAACTTTTAAAATTGTCATTACTTAAAAAATTCTTAAGCTGCAACCTTCTTTTTAAGTTTTACAAGCTCCACACCAACCACAAATCATTAATTTTATCAACTACCAATAAAATTGAAGTAAAATATCGAATATAATGAAAATGGTGAAATTAAATTATCATTAAAATAGAGGGGGGGGGGAGAGGATTTTGTTGGAGGTGGGATGAGGTTGGATGGATGGAAATTAGATATAGAAAATAATGAAAGAAAAAAAAATGAAGAAGAAGAAGGCAGGGTTGCAGTGTGAAGAAGAAGAAGAAGAGGTGTGGTGTGTGGGTAGAAAGAAGATTTTCATTTCATTTTTTTTATTTTTTTTTATTTAACGCGCTTTTCATTTTTTCCTTTTTTGACACGTCAGTTGTAGGTAGTAAATAAATTCTCTTTTTAGTAGTAAAGGTGTGTAATAGGTCGTTATAATAGTTGAAGCGTGTAACTGGCTTTTTGGTATAAGTTTGAGGGGAAATTTATGCCTTTTCCCGAAATAAAACTAAAAACATACAATTTCGGGAAAAAAATTGTAACTGCATTTTTATGTCATAGCAAATAATGGTGTTGAGAATATAATTAAATACTAAAAGTGTGTTCGTGCTTCGCCAATGAAAAAATAATCAGGCCCTCACATGAGGGGGGAGTAACAAATGGCATGAATAAGCCTTTTCTCAAAATTTGATTGTATATTTGAGTTTTTTCCCTGAATTAAAAAGGGCAGAAGTCATCGGTGTCCCCCTAAACTTGGCACAATCTTTCACTTAGACACCTCAACTGAAGGAGTTTCATTTAAAACACCTAACATAGGGTCCCTATGTGTCGCTTTAACACTTTTTGCACAAACTTCTGTTGACCATAAGCGCTTGCAAGACAACCATTCTACGTGGATTAACTGACCAATTGTATGATGCCAACTCTTAAATCTCTTTACACGTCATTTTTTTCAAACTAAAAGAAAAATCGAACCATTTTTTTTTATTTTTCAACTTCCTTCATACGATTCTCTCTCTTCTCCGATGAAAACCCTAGGTAAATCTCCCTTCTCTTCACATGTATTTCTTTATTTTTCCTTCAATTCGTTGTTAGTAATAACCATTGTTGTATTTTATATCGCCATTTTTCAGGTTTAAGGTTGTATTGACTAGGTATCGGGCTGTGCGACATTGGAGAAATTGAAGGTGATGATGTATTTTGTTTTCTACCTTTGTTTTTGTTTTGTTGTTGAAGGTGTATATTGTTGTTGATTCTGCTTTCTTTATTTTCATTTTTAATATAGGTTTTGGCTGGTAAAGTAAGGGGCTTTTTGGGTATTTCCTTTTATTGGGGGTCTTCTTTTCGAGATATGGACAGCTATATTTTAATTTGTTTTCATCATGGGGGGGAGGTGTTGTTGGAAACCCTAACCCTACTTACCAACGAGAAGTAAATGTATTTGGTGTTGGCATAGATAAAGATCATTTTAGTCTTGTCGGATTTCTTTTCTACACTAAAGACCTTGGGTATCCAAATGTGAAGGGATTTTACTGTGAAGATAACAATGAATTAGTTCAAGTTACTTCTGATACTCAATTGTTAGAATTTGTGAAAGACTTGGTAGATGGTGATGAGTTTCATGTGTATGTGGTTCATGAAGTTGATGAGTTGGAAGAATTTACTGCTCCAACTGGTCTTTTACCATGGTCTGATCCTGTTGATGAATCTGTGGATATAAATACTGAGGGAACTGTGGAGAATGATTCAGATTTGAATGGAATTGATACAAAACTGCCTGGAGGTGATACAAATCAGAATGAAACTGAATCAGATCTGCCTAGTAGTGACACAGATGTAGATGCTATTCCAGATGAAGATGATTCAAATGTTGATGAAGAATTGAGATCCCTTAGGGCTGAAAGGAGGAAGAAAAGAGATAGGGAGAAGAAAACAATAACTGAAGAAGTACCAATAGGTGAGGCTGGTGTGGATAGAGGTTTTAAAGATATTGGAATAAAAGGATAGATATGTTGGCAGATTGGGAGGAGATGAGAAGTATATTGATAGCTCAGAATGTGATAGTGATGATAGCACTGATATGCTAGATGCAGAAGCTGTTGGAGGTGTTGATCTACCAAGCAGAAGAAAGAGAAAAAAAGTCAGGTATGATGATGAATGTACTGTTGCTATTTTTGAACTTGGAATGATTTTTGAGAATGCTAAGGAATTTAGAAAGACTTTGGCAAAATATGCTGTTGAAAAAAATTATCAGATTAAGTTAAGGCCTAATGAAGCTCATAGAGTGAGAGCTAAATGTAAATTCAAAGAAAAATGCAAATGGTTGTGCTATGGTGCTATTGATAGAGATTCTGGTAACTTTATGATTAAGAGTTACTATCATGTACACAAGTGTTTACCATCAAATAAGAATAAAATGTGTACAACTAAGTTCCTAGCAAGTAGATTCAAGGATGAAATAACTAAACAACCATCTTTGAGGATTTGGGAAATACAAGAATTGTGTAGGGAGGAGTTAGGACTGCATATGGGTAGAACAATTTGTTACAAAGCAAAGATGATGATTCTTAGAGAAAACATGGGTGACTGGAATATGGAATTTGCAAGGTTATGTGATTATGCTTAAGTCATAAAACAAACCAATCCTGGTAGTTCTGTGGGTAAGGATTGATAGAGAAACTGTACCAGGAAAGAATTTATTTGTGTACTTCTATGTATGCTTGGATGCATTGAAGAAAGGGTGGAAGGAAGGATGTAGAAGAATAATAGGATTTGATGGATGTTTCTTAAAGGGTGCTTATAAGGGTGAACTTCTTGTAGCAGTTGGAAGAAATGGAAATAATCAGATGTTTCCTATAGCCTGGGCAGTTGTGGACAAGAAGACTAAACATAGATGGAGTTTCTTTATCAACTACTTGTAAGAGGACCTGCAGTTGGGTACTCGACAGGGTCTTACTGTAATGTCAGATATGCAGAAGGTAATTGTCTATTACTTTTATAATTGTAGATATGTAGAAATGTATTTTCTTTCTTGAATTGTATTGGATTGTATTTTATTGTAGGGTCTTCAAGCAGCTGTTGGTGAACTGCTACCAAATTCTGAAGTTAGAATATGTGCTAGACACATCTGGTCTAATTGGAGTAAAAGATGGAAGGGAGGGGAAAGGAGAAAATGATTCTGGAGATGTTCCAAGGCAACTTTTGAAGTGAAGTACAATGAGGAGCTTTACAAAATGAGCAGACTTGGTAATGAAATTAATGATGATTTATTGCATTATCCACAAGTGTCGTGGGTTAAAGCATTCTTTCAAGAGCATTCCAAATGTGATGCAGTTGAAAATAACATGTGTGAAACCTTTAACTCATGGATCTTGTCATGTAGACACAAATCTATCATAACCATGTTGGAGGAAATTATGAGAAAATTAATGACTAGAACTATGGATATGGTTAAGTTTGCTGACACCTGGATATGTAATATTGCACCTATGGCTAGACTTATGTTGGAGGAGAATAAGGAAAAGTCTAGGGCATGCAAGGTGCTTTGGAATGCTGATGTTGGGTTTGAGATTGGAGAAGGGTAGTATAGGCATACAGTCAACTTGACTAATAGAGTTTGTAGCTGTAGAACTTGGCAATTGAGAGTCATTCCATACCAACATGCTATTTCTGCTTTGTACCACATAGAACATGAACGTGAACCACTTGTGGAGCATTGGTATAGGAAGGATACCTTCTTAAAGACTTACAGTCATTACATTCAACCAATTCCAAATATGAAGATGTGGCCTGAAACTAACAATCCAAGGTTTGAGCCTCCTGAACCTAAGCAAATGCCTGTTAGACCTCCAAGAAATAGAAGAAAGAGTAAAGATGAACCAAGAAAGAAGTATGGAAAGATGTCCAAACAAGGGTTGAAAATTACTTGTTCTAAGTGTAAACAACAAGGCCACAACAAGAAATATTACATGGTAAAATAATTTATTATTTGTTTGTGCCTTTTTTAAATTCTTGTTGAATGTAATGAACAAACTTTATGTTTGATATTTAGGTTGGTGTCCATACTTCACAATCAGCTAGCCACAATTCAGAATTTACTGCTGGTCAAAGTTCACAAGGAAGTTGCCATCCTGAACCAACAAGCTCCTGCCAACCTGGATCAACAACATCAAACAGTCATGCTTCTTCAACAACAATTTGTGGTGATACCAGTAGAGTTAAGAGGCCAAGGGAAACTGCAAAAACAAGCCAACCACCATCATTTGTGGATACAAGTATTCCTGTTACAAGAGGAATAACCAGTCAACTACCTCCAAGGACAAGACAAACTGATGGACAAAAAAGAGGAAGAGTTGCATCTGGAGAAAATTCTGCAAGAGGGGGACCAAAAAGGCCAACTAATGGTGGATCAAGTAATGTTGGATTTGGCATCTACACAAGTGCAAGTGGAACCCAAATACTAAACGTAAGTTTGTCACAAACTGTCTCTTAAATGAATGCAAGTTTATATATTAATTTTGGTTTTTTGTTCAAAAAAACAGCCTGGGACTTCAAGTCAAAGGATTCTACCAATAGGTTCAAGTTATAAGGATGCAAGTTTAACGGGTATAGACATTGGCTTTAAGCCTAGAGGCTTGAGATGGAAAAACAAGGATGCTGTCACCACTTCCCAATTGCAGCAAATGGCAAACAAAAAGAAGAAGTAACACCAACTTAGAATAGGTTGATTTTGGGCCCTTATTTTGCTTCTAATATATTTAGAGTATGCTAGCTTTATGTTGGTACTATTAAACACTTTTGTGAAGGTTGTATGTAGCTTTTGGTACACTTTTTTGAAGGTTGTAGCATTGAATGGTATGTAGAATAATGCTAACTTTGAGCTCATTATGGAGCATGCAATATAATTGTCTACGTTTTGTGTAATTTGGGTGTTACATTGTGACGATTATGACCAATTGTGTAATTTGGGTATTTGCTTTTGTGTTACATTATGAGAACGAATTTGAGATTTGTATGCAGCCAAAAAACCAATTTTACTGCAACAACAACATAGAATTTCATTGAATCTAAAATGCACATTTACATAAAAAATTTACAGCAACAACAACATCAAAATACTACTAGATCGAACACCAAATACTACTAGACGGAACACCAAATACAACATCAAAATACTACTAGACCTGTCACGACCCAAATTCACAAGTCGTGATAACACCTATGTTCCCAACCAATAGGTAAGCCAACCCAACATATTATTACCAATCTTAACTAACTAATAAGGTAGAAAGGTAAACAATGAGTAAAAATCTCCAACACTAAGTTCTTAATAAATACGACATGCGGAAAACTAGAATACCACCCAAGAATTGGTGTCATAAGTACAAGAGCCTCTAAATATGATGAAAGTCTGAAACTAAATGACAAATCCAAACATAAGGGATATTATGTCTGAATAGTAAAATAACAGAATAAATAAAAGGTAGAGGGAGGTGTGGGTCACGGAACAGCCAAGCAGCTCACCACAACTCCAAGATACTCCAAGCTCGGACTCAAAAATCTCCACGAGATGTGCTCGTACTCGGAATTGAATTTGCACCACAAAAGAGTGCAACAAGTGTAGTATGAGTACGAAACCACGTGAACCCAGAATATCTCATAGACCGACAACGAAGAAGTAGTGACATGAGTTTAAATAATAAAAATAAGTCTTTTACTTATACAAGTCTATAATACGCTTACTAGTCAAGTTTCATCAAAATAAGGATAATCAAACTTCACATAATGTACAACCACCAATAAAGCACGTAATCAACAATAATAAATGATGTAATAAGATGCAGTGCAATGTGACACCATGAAATGTTATGCCTCAGAATGCCAAGTACTCTCTCAACCGTATATACATGATACTCCTAGGAAATACATTGAGAGTTCATGACCCATGGGGGACTCGCGAGGTCCATATACCGACACAGACGATCTCCACGTGTCTGTGCGGACAATCTCAACGCACTAACATAAAATCAAACAATTTCCGCATGGACGATCTCCACGTGCCCAAAATATAATCTTAACATCTCACCATCCCCATCACAGACGATCTCCACATGCCCAACTTATACTCAATCTCATGTCAATGCATGTGCACAATATAATCTCAAATAAAGGGGATGATGACGCATCTCAATCAATCAAATATCAACATAATACATAATCACCTCAACCATCACAAGTATACGGGTTCAAATAAGAACACAATCACACAAAATAATCAATCAATAATATATCAGCTAATACCCATATGCTTTGGCATTCTCGGATTAAAATCCGCATTCTATAGTAATAAACTTTCCCTTTATAACACCGATACTCGTACCAATGCCTGTCACATCATTGGTACGAGACCCCCATCTTTCGCCCTTACCCATTGTCTATTCCATTATTTTTTTAATCTTTAAATTAGGAAAACGTCCTCCAACGAAGTCTAAAAGTCTTAACATACCTTGAATGCCGAACACGTGCCACGAACCTTCAAGATTTGTCCTTCCCTTTTCGCAAAGCTTCAAAACGTTTCCAATTTACCAATTATATAATATTTGTAAGCACGCGAGTTCACACCCATATTATTATGTATCTATCCTAGACCCACAAACTCACTCATATCTCTTAACCAACTCCTAATTTTGATATAATTTATATGTCAAAAATATATTTGCTAAATTTCAAGCCTAGGATTAAGCCTCAACTCCTTCAAATATCATGAATCTAATGATATTCACAAGATCTAATACACCTAATATTTAATTACATATCTTAATAAATGAAAACTTGACTTATGATTGACAAATTCTTAAATTATTTGGCTTCCTAAAAGTACGTCAGACATGTATCCAAGGAACTGCTTCTTACTATTGTATGCAAATTCAGACTTAACCAGCATTACAACTTATCTAACCAAGAATCACCGGTTGCGGAACAAAAGCATTTATCATGTGACAGTGCATCAACATTGATTTTAGTCACAAGCAAATTACCTACGCCAACAGTTTAAGTTGCAAACAAGATCACAATGGAGTAATTAAATTCCATATTGTGATTTGCTGTATACCACCGATCAAGGAGTTGCAATTGTAGTCTAAAGCTAATATAAAACCCCAAAACAGTGACAAGAAATCCACAATTTTCACTCAACTATAACCTGCACTTAAATCATGAAACCATCAATTTTAACCCAAATTCCCAACGTTCCTTAATTTCCATTTATTAACTCCCCAATCATTACCTAATAATTATCACCCATTGTAACAATAAACATATGCATTATACAATTCACAACTCGCCTGAAAGGAAAATTGTTTTACCTGGAGTCTGCGGTTTCTCTTCTCCCCGCACACGTTTTGCCTAACTCTGTTACTGGTGTTATGCTAATCACCCATTTAACTTAAATCAATACATGGGCCAAGTGGTAAAAGGTATTAAATAAATTATGTACTTGGCCCATTAACTATCAACTATTAATTATTTGCTAAATATTCGTCAACTAAATACTCGTAACTATCGAATAGTTTAAAATTTTAATTTTAATTTTACGGAAAGAGTTAAAATAGTCCTAGTTCTCAAAATGACCTAGCGGGTCGTTACAAGACCGAACACCTCAAGAACACTAACAATTAGGCTTCAATTTCCATATTCCAAACATTAGCAACCCAGTAGCAACGACACCAACAATAAATATATTTCTTGCTCGCTTTAATTTTTCATCAAAAACATTGACTTTCTTCAACAATCCCACATTACCCTGTTTGCTTGTGGAGGGTGTTGATCTTCATACCAAAAAAAATAGTCACATCCACCCATTTTCTATAAAACCAATAAAAAAGAATTAGAATCCAACAATTAATCATCTAATTGACTTGAAAAAAAAGGGAAACAAATAATTTTACCTTGAAATTCTACAAGTAAAAAATCTACGCCCTGGATTTTGGGTCCATGAAGTCTTTAATAGTGCTTCATTACCACACCTACAATTTCGACCTTCACCCACAGATGCCATGGAAGAATTGGAGAAGCTCGACATGAAAGTATTAAGGGCCAAGAATTAAAGAAAAGCTGAAGAAGAGAGAAATTGGAAAAGAAGAGAGAAATTGGGGTCTTAATTAGGGTATAATTGGAGAAAAACTAATATAAATAGATGATGTGGAGTAATATTACCGTTGGGGACGCCACATCAGACGAAATTTTGCTGTTTATGCGCCTTGAATCAGTGAAAATCACGCGACACTCCAGCTGTGCAAAAAGTGTTAAAGTGACACATGGGGACCCTACTTTAGGTGTTTAAAATGAAAATCCTTCAGTTGAGGTGTCTAAGTGAAAGATTGTGCCAAGTTTAGGGGGTCACCGATGGGTTAGCCCAATTAAAAAAACTTGCAAATGATGTTTAATGAGTTCCTAGATTACTTTCTTTTATTTATGTATGTAACTTGGAATATAATAACTTGAAGGTTTATATAATCTATAAGGTTTAAATAGATAGGAATAAATTATCGCTTTTTTTTCCTTCAACTCTCATTGATTTTATTCTTCTATCTCTTTTTAAATCTCCATGTCTATTAGGTTTCCTATCTTGTCTTTACCTTCCCTATTTTTTTCAGATAAGCTTATGTTACTCGTGATTTCTCTCTAGTTCATCTACTTGCTAATTTATTTGTATCAATGTATCCGTGATTAATTTTGTTATTAAAATTTATGTAATTTTTTTTTGGATTTTGGGGTAACACACGTAGTTAAATTTGTGCCCATTATATTATATATGGGTGAAGTGTCCGTTTTAATCTGAGAGGGTCCGTTTTGATTTGTAGAGTTCAAAAAGTGTCCATTTTGAAGTCTCTCTGGTTGTCATTTGTCTTAAGAATAGAGAAATTATTGGGAATGGTTGAGTTATACTATAATCCATATGATTTAATCAGGTTACAGGATTGAAGGTATCCACATAATATTGCAATTCAGGTTAGCTTATAGTGACATTAAATCCAATTACAATTAACTGATGTCGATAAAAACTTTAGTAGTATAAAAATTCAATAGGCAAACAAAATCTTTTTCATATCTAGCGACCTTTCATAGTTTTTTCTTGTTTTCCCTTGCTCTTCACCTTGAATTTATCTACAAGTTCACAAAATTTGACCATGTTGTGCATCTTCAATCACTTGAATGCAAGTTTTAACATTGATTCCCATTTTGTCACATGAGTATTTATGGTGTTTCAGGTTTTCATTATATAAAAACATTATAAAAGCACGATGAGTATTTTGGATCGCAATATTTCCTAATAAATATGTGCAATGTTTGGATCAAAAGTTATTGAATTATGTCGAATCTGTACTTCTCCAGCCATCCCTGTTACAACTTGGATTTTCATAAAGGTAAAACAGGTTGTGTGGCCTCTTATGGTATTTCAATCATTACTTAGGATTGCTTGATATGGAAAAGATAAGAAGTGTAATGAATAATGAGTCATCTCTTTCCATCCTTTTGTCGTAATTCCAAGTTTCCAAAGAAAGTGAAGGAAAGTATTTGGATAATTCTAGTTCAAACCACAAGGAAGTTGTTACCATGTCCCCCACTTGATTGCAAGAAAGAACTTGTCATATTGCCCACATATCGCTCCAACAAAAAACAAAAAAGATTTCAGAGTGATTATAATTTTTGCTATATATATATATTATATTTAGCAATTAGCGGCAATAATAAAAATAAATAGTTATAATCAGCCCTATATATATATATATCGCTAAATTTTTTAGCAACGATAGATGCAAAAACATTAACTCAATCATCACTGAATGTTAGCCACTAGATTTCTCTTTTTGTTGAAGTATATAGACTGGTACTGAAAGGACTACCACTGCTGCTTAGGCCCATTTTCTTGCTGATTTTTATTGGTCTAGGATTTTGGGATAAGTAAGGAAAACGCTGGCGCAAAAGCCCAAACTGAAAGCGATTAAAGCATGGCTAACGAAATTTCTACTTGTTTTCCTCCATACCATTCAAATATTTCAAACGAGACAAAAAAAATAATTAATTATACCTTTTCTATCTCAATTTATATGATTTACTTTTCTTTGAAGCTAGTCCCAAAAAAAGTAACACGTTTTTATATTTAGTAACAATTCAACGTTAAAATATTTATTTTATCTTTAATGAAATAATTTATTGTCACACAAATACATGTCTCATTTTAGACCACAAATTTCAAAAGTCTTTGTTTTCTTCTTAAACTCCGTGTCATTTCAAACTAACTCATATAAATTAGGACGGAAAGAGTAATACATTTCCTCGTTCCTTTTTAGTTGTCATAGGTTACTTTTTGAGAGTTATGAATTTTGACTAATATTTTAAGATGTATTTTTGCATTATATTGGTATGAAAAAAGTTGCAATTTATAGTACTTTCATATAATTTTTGAATATTCAAAATTTTATTTTAAAAACTATCAAATTAATGTAATCTAATTTAGCTTTGAAAGCTAGTAAAATTAACTCTCGAGCGCAACTTGACAACAAAAAAGGAATGAAAAGAATATATTATTTGAACCTCATAAATATATATGTGGTGGACCTAAAGAGAGACAAGGTAGTTCTATTGAACTTACTACACCAAAATGTACTACACAAATAGGGTAAAATATTCTTTCTCGGATAAATTTCTGATTCCGTCACTATTAATAGCTCTTATCAAAGCCTTCACAAATTCATTGTCCATTTCTATCCTAGTTGAGGTTGGTGTAAGGAGATCCTTGTTCACTTATTCTATGTGCTACTCCAATTTGTTGTAAAGAGAATCCATGAACTTTGTATTTTAGGTTCATTGATTCTATGGCCACCAATAACCTACCATTGTTATTCAATTGGTCCACTAATTAAAAGTAAAGCACAATTTGACGAATCTGTTGACTAGACAACCATTAATTATTATTTTATTATATTTATGTTTTTCCAGTGGGATGGTAAATAAAATCTGGTCCAAGAGAAAATCCACGTCATCAATCAGATTTGCCACATCATCCACCAAATTTGCCACGTAGGATCAGTGAGATGGGCCATGCTAGAGGAAGAATCAGAGAATATACGTAGGGAATTATGCTTTTTGTGGATGCGAATATCCGTTTTCGCACAGAATAAAATATAATTAAAAATATATATATTTGGCAGTCTCATGACCCTCAGTTTCTCAATTTTAATTGGTTTAAATGCCGGCTGATTCAATGACAAAAATATCCCGAGTTTTACCAGAACTGCAGCGGAGTAAATTACATATATGTCCTTTTCGTCAATAACATGGACATTTTTGATAAATGACTGCAAACCACATGATATATAATTAATAGATATGTACCCACAATTGATTGCAATTTTATGGGGTCGATTTGATATACGAACAAAAATGCAAATATAAGTCGTGGGTGTTATCGATTGATATAGATTTGTCATATTAATTATATTATCAATGGAAATAATTATCTATGGATATGGATCAAGGTGGCTCTAGAATTTCAATTTCAAAATAGTTTTATCTGTAATCTTCACATCTTTTACTCATAATTTCAAATGTGATTCTTACAAAATATGTAAATACAACCTGTAACTTGACGACAATACTCGTTTAAGATAAGATGATGATTAGCTGATTTATCGAACGGACGAACACTTTGATTTTTTTTCTATTTAAAAAAACTTTTTGGTTCTCCAAGAGTTAATTGCATTCAATTTATATACGATGTGCCCACTAGATCTAAGCAAGATAGAGATTGGAATGCATGGAAATGCCGACATACAAAGAGTTGTCTTGTCCTAAAAGAACAAGAAAGTGCTGTTGAGGCCCATAATGTATTGACATGTAGATTTTGTTACAAGAAAGTTCTCTGACAAAAGCACAAACTGAAACAAATATGAAGTGTGATAATTTATTTCAATTTATTTGTTTTTTTTTAATTCATTGAAACAAAGAAGAATTAAATTTCTACTTTATACAGGATATGTTGAAAATCAGAAAATTGAAAATTATTTTAGTACATTTATACTCAATTTTCTTAACTTATTTTTGAATAGCTAGATAATACGAGTAGTACATTTCTACTCAATTTTCTCAACTTACTTTTGAATAAATCAAACGATTGTCTCGTTCCAATTATTGATCTATATGCTTTTAGTTTTAACACGTAGATATTCATTTCAATGCATGTGATATTTGTAAAAATTCAAGAGTTAAAGTTTTAGTAAAACGATAAATTTGGACATGAAATTTTTAATTTTTTTAAAATAAAATTTACATATATATTCGAAAGCTATGTAAAAGATACTATAAACCACAGTAATTAATAATTTAAATATTTAATTAATTGACTTAAAAAAACAATAAATAAGAAATTTATTGTGTTGCACTCAAGTGTGTGCCATAGTGATCAGTGAAGTGGTTGAAAATCGGGTTAATATCTCAAAAGGTTCCTCAACTTTGAGAATTTATCTAGCAAAGTCATTAAACTTTGTTTTGTATCAATAAAATCACTCAACTTAGTCATTTGTATCAATAAAATCACTCAATTTAGACATTTATATCAATAAAATTACTCAACCACATTTATAATTAAAACAAATTTGATATGACAAAATAATTATTTTTATACTATATTAATGATTGAATAATAAATAAATGAGTCAAAATTCTTCATTTATAGATAGGAGTTGCCTCCATATATTCTTTACTGCTACTTTCTCCGTCAATGTCTACCATGGTCTCTTTTGGTATGACCGTCAATCAGCGGCGAATCTAGGATTTTTCAAACATGGGTGCACCCAAAAAAATGTATTAAGTGGAATTAATCCAAACATGGATGCATCAAGAAAAATGTATTAAGTGAGAATTGATTCTTCATCCTCAAGGTAAAAAGCTCAACATTTAACCATGTGGACCACATAAACTTCTTATAGCACGGGTGCAAGAATGTAATAATATACCAATTTTAGAAAATATATACATAAAATATCTAGTTTTACGAAGAGACCACGGGTTCCGATGCCCTATTTTTAACCTTTAAATTCGCCACTGCCGTCAATCAATAACTTGTAAACCTTTCTTCCTTATTCAATTTAAACGGAAGATACTGTCTTTTACTTTTTAAAAGAAGATCACCTTTTATTTATTTGATGTTAGCTAATATAAAAAGGTAAAGACATAAAGAAATTAAGATGATTCAATATTTATCATATAAATATAAAATAATTTTTAATTTTACATATATAATATAATTTTTCAATGAATCCTTTGACGATATCCTGATGACCAGGGGCGGACCTACCAAGGGTCAAGTGGGTTCATATGAACCCACTTGGTTGAAAAATAACACCGTATATATATGTATATTTTATCAATTTTTAAAATTTTATATGTATATATTAACTTTTGAACCCACTAACACAAGTGTGACCCTTGGCCAAGTGGTGAAGAGGGTTCAATTTCCCCAGCCAACCCGAGTTCAAATCCCTGTTGCCACATTTTAGTTTTATTTTTTATATCTTGAACCCACTTCGTAAAAATTCTGGGTCCGCCACTGCTGATGACACCCCCTACTTATGCAGTTATAAACTAAAAATATGATTTCGATGTAGTAGTAATTATGCAGGTTTAAACCCCTTTACGGTATCTCTGTATAATGTTGTAGTAGTAATTTTAAGTCATTTGCTTATTATTTTAATTATGATGAACAGGACAATGTCAATAATTTATTTTGTCATGTTAAATTTATTTTAATGATAAATTTTAGTAAATGATTTTATTGATATAAAGTCTTAAGTTGAGTGATTTTATTGATACAAAATAAATTTTAATGACTTTATTAGATAAATTTTTAAAGTTGAGTAACTCTTGAAAATCTTGATGTGTGATGTTCAAAACTCAACAGAGACAAAAATACTAGGTGATTCTTATCATCTATCTTAGTCTTGGTAGATAAAGTTATCTAATACCTATTGTTGTGGGAGGTGATGATATGTATTTCATAGAATTAATTCCAAAGCTGATTCGAATACCACAATCATAAAAAATAATTTATTTAATTCTTTGAAATTTAAAATATATCACGTAAATTGAAACGAAAAAAAGTAAAAAGATAGGGTAAAGTGAAGTTGGTTTTGTACCTAAAATATTGATGACAATGATTACCATGCATCTTAAACAAGTAATTTCATTGATATTTTGTAATAGTACGCATGAATATTTTTTTCCACCGCTTCTTATGTCACTAATAATACCTACCATGCTAACGCTAAGTGGTGCAATTATAAAATTAACTAAAAATTTGATTAATTAAACAAATCCACCATTCATGGTAGAGTAAAATATGTCTCTGTGTCTAATATTTTATTTATAGTAGAACACTAGCCAAGAGAAATTCCATGTCATCCACTTCACATGTCACCAGATTTGCCACGTAAGATCGTGTGGGTCCAGCCAATCAGAAAATACACTGCACGTAAGGAATTATGCTATTTATGTTATGCGAATATCCGTTTTTCTTGATTTCAATTATAGCCTTGATGTCGGCTGATTCAATGACAAAAATACCCCTGACATTTGGTCGAATTCACAAAGGACATACCATGGTAGTTCTATTGGCAAGATGATGAAGTTACAGAAGTACCCTTTCGATAATTATGTGCACGTCTTTACTTTCGGGGGATCAACTTAATAAATTTAAAAATTATGAAAGGCCAAATGATTCATATTGCCTTTGCAAGCTAAACATTATTAGTAATTTCTTGTTTACATGAATGGAAAAAGTTTCAACCAGTTTTTCAAATTTAAACAAATTCATATTAAAAATTAATTCTAACGTATCACCAAACAACATTATGAAGAAAAAAAAGAAGAAGAAAAGCTCATTTCAGAAGAAGTCCTAATTATTAGTTTGCATTTATGAAGAAATTAACATAAATAAGGGTACAATTAAAAAGATAATGTGAGAATATTTTTTTTAAAAAAGGAGTAAATTACATAGTAAGAATTTTGAAAACCTAACTTTGAAATGATATTCTTGAGCCTAACTACAAGTAGTACAAAATCTAATGAATTTTGCATACATTATTATATAAATGAAAACTTAACTATAATTTCGCTTGCAAGAACATTCTTTAAGTTGAACTTACAAAAACCTTAACTAATTAAATAGATTTCACTATGACAAATAGAGTATCACTTACATCAATTATATATACTACTATCTGTGTGTAGAGAATGGATTTAACAAAAAAAAAAGGTTTTAACTCAAATGTATATATTGATACCTTAAATCATTTGCAACCGTGTTTGTAGACATTGTTGTAGCAGGTAACTTGCATAGTTATATTATTAGTTTTCAGGTAATTAGCTAATTTCACATTTTTATAAAATGTTATTTGTAGATTGTTGTTATCATTTATGAGATCAGACAATTTTTAATACCTTTCGTTGATGGAACTTAAACTCAATAAATAAATGAACAAAATTATTCCATACTTTGTCTTATATATTATTCAAGTCAAGAGTTGCGCATGCTTGTTAAATAGTACAACCATTCACGCTGTAACTTAATTACATGATGTACAATTCCATAAATAATTAAGGTGGAATATATAGTTGGAAGCATTAGCTAAAATTTTAATTAGGTATACACAGTTCCCAATGCAAACACTAATCACTCGATGCAAATTAAAGCAAGTATACCTAATACTAGGAATACGCACCAGAATAATAATTTAATTTATTGGTCAATGACTAATTGTAACGAACTGATTCCGTTGTTAGGGAAAAGCCAATAGAGAAAAAATTGGGGCCAGAAAACTTTTTCATAATAACTTGAAATTTCCTAACCTAGTCCAAATTTGGACGAAATTGGAATCTGTGATGTGTAGGAAAATCTGGTAGCAATCGGGTGACTTATTTATGATTTTGATTACATGAGTGGTTAGATAAGTGGTTAAGGAATCTGTACGACTTTACTGAATTGAATTCGGGTGAGTAGAACTCCCGAAATCGATCTTAGCGTGAACTGTATTTTGTCGTTGGTTAAAGGTGTGTTGTGAAATGGGGGTCTTGGAATTATTAAAATAGCTCACTGGTTCCGTGCAAGCCGCTGGGGCGGGATTTCTGCCGCTAGGGCGGGGCCGTTGTAGTGGGGTGTGGACCGCTGTGGCGGGTTCGACGCGACTTAAGGTTGTAAATAAACCCCAAAACGTCTTTATTCTGCACTTTTTGACTTTGAGAGCTAGGAGACGACCCCAGACGAGTTCTTGAGCATTTTTCACCATTCTTGAGGCTACAGGTAAGATTTTAACTCCCCGAATCCGTGTTTCGCTCCGTAGAACTTAGTTTCTTGAATAATTATCGATGGAGGAGGGTTTTGATTTGTGATTTATGGTGGGAAAAAGCCCTAAATTGGGTATTAGGATCTTGGGTTTGGTCTAGGGTTATTGGGTTTGTTATAATCCGGATAATTAGACCTTTGATTGTTGATCCTTGTGTATAAATTGTTGTTTGTAGACCTAGAACAAGCGGAAAGAATTCGAAAAGGAAAGATTCAAGTGCCTTAGGTGATTCAAGCTTGGATTCGAGGTAGGTGATGATTGTGATTTCATATTGGTGTGATATATGTTTATAATTGCTTATTATAATGCATGTATGTAT
This sequence comes from Solanum chiquidenum, assembly GCA_029582725.1. Lineage (NCBI taxonomy): Eukaryota > Viridiplantae > Streptophyta > Magnoliopsida > Solanales > Solanaceae > Solanum > Solanum chiquidenum. The sequence continues at coordinate 2,379 of JAJOOS010010171.1, read as the reverse complement.
GTGAATGTTGCATTATTGATCACCCTAATCGTAAATGAGGATAATTGAATAATTGTATTTCATGAATCACATCTTGTTGTATGATTGTGAGAATATACATTGTGATTTTTATTGTGGTTTATTGAATGGATCGGGTGTTGCATTCCGACACACTAACATGGATCAATTGCCACGTTCCGACATAAACATGGGATCGATTGCCACGTTCCGACATAAATATGGGATCGGTTGCCACGTTCTGACATAAACATTGGATTGGGTACCACATTCTGGTATACTAACATTTTGGGTGTGGGTTCCATGAGAGGACCATTGAATTGGATTCCGTGAGAGGACCATTGAATTGTGTTGTGTATCTACTTGTGATGATTATGTTCATATCTAATGATGATTGCTATTGGAAGACTGTATGCTGCTCTAAATTGATAACCAATGTGTATTATTGAGAACGTGGAATGCTATATTGATCCTGAAAAGATGACTAATATTGTATATGTTCCGTATATGCTTGTTTTATAATGTTGTGGTTACTTGCATGTGTTTCACTTATTGGGATAGCCGTGTGATCCTACCAGTACACTGTTGTTGTGTACTGATACTGCACTTGCTTATTCTTTGTTGAGTACAGGATATCTTCAGGCGGTTATTGATAGACCTCAGCTAAGTGACTATTGATCGTGACCGGATTCAAGGGTGAGTCAGTTCTTTCAGGCTGCCATGGATCTCTCATGTTTAAGTCCATTCTTTTCGAACTCAGACTATTTGCTTAAGATGTTTGTTTAGTTTCGGGGTTATACCCCTTGTTCTTAAACTTTTCGTTAGTAGAGTTTTGGTACAATGACTTTCAAGTTCTAGGGGTTGAATTTCCGGATTAGTTTGATTAGTTAATTGTTTAAACTTTTAGAGTTTATGAGGACTCCATTTTTATTGTCATTTAAACTTGCTTCCGTATCTTTAAATGCATGATTTTTGGTTAAATTTGTTTGTTGCGGTTGTAGTAATGGTTTTTCCACTGGAGGGTGGTTTGTGTGGGTGCCAATCACGATGGTTTGGGTCGTGACAAAGTTAGTATTAGATCCGTAGGTTCGTTGATCTCATTGTACCAAAACGAGTCTAGTAGAATCTTGCGGAACAGTACGATGATGTCCGTACTTTTCTTCGAGAGGCTATAGGACTTTAGGAAAAACTTACTTCTTTCTACTCCTTCGTGCTATGACTTGAATCCAATTGGTATTTGGGTGATACAAATTGGTATCTTTCCTCCTTCACTCTATGGTCCAAACTAGAGCAACAAAAGTGGTAACACCATCACTAGCAAGAGAGGATGTGTATAGACTATCGACAGTTGAATATGGTCACCATTCAGAACAAGTATCCATTGCCTCAGATAGATGACATTTTTGACCAATTGCAAGGTGCATCGGTTTTCTCTAAGATTAATTTAAGGTCTGGTTACCATCAGTTAAAGATTGAGGCAGTTAAGAATTGGGTTCAACCAAGTTCTAACAGGACATCTTCAGGCGGCTATTGATAGACCTCAACTAAGTGACTATTGATCTTGACCGGATTCAAGGGTGAGCTAGTTCTTTTAGGCTGTCATGGATCTCTCATGTTTAAGTCCATTCTTTTTGGACTTAGATTATTTGCTTAAGGTGTTTATTTAGTTTCGGAGTTGTACCCCTTGTTCTTAGACTTGTCGTTAGTAGAGTTTTGGTACAATGACTTTCAGGTTCTAGAGGTTGAATTTCCGCATTAGTTTGGTTAGTTAATTGTTTAAACCTTTGGAGTTTATAGGGACTGCATTTTTATTATCATTTAAACATGCTTTCGTATCTTTAAATGCATAGTTTTTGATTAAATTTTTTGGTTTGGGTTGTAGTAATGGTTCTCCCACTGAAGGGTTTGTGTAAGTGTCAATCACGACGGTCTGGGTCGTGACAAAGTTGGTATCAGAGCCCTAGGTTCGTTGGTCTCATTGTACCAAAATGATTCTAGTAGAGTCTTGCGGAACAGTACTGTCACACCCCAAACTCAAGGGGCGCAACTGGCTCCTAATGCCAAAACTCAGGCCCGAGATGACCCTGCTGAACCATTTGCTACTAACGCATGGCAGCCACACGCAATAAAGATATCAAACAAGTATATCTCGGCTTAAAATTAAGCCATCGGCCGGCAAGGCCTTTGCCAACTGATCTATAAAAGAAACAACTACTCCTATGAGATCATATAAATAAATAGCCAACTAGCACAGAAGTCCTGATTGGGCCGTCGAGGCCACCATGATATCTATACCAAAACTAAAAGCAGGTATATATCAATACAATACATCAAACAGCTCACAAGCTTCAGCAAACCAACCACATAGGCCAGTATGACCAT
>JAJOOS010010170.1:0-66445 GCA_029582725.1 Solanum chiquidenum | reverse complement strand
GACTAGTGACATGTTTATCTTTATCGCTTTTAGTCTTTAGTTTCAGTTTTGCTAGACCTAGTTGGGGCATGTCCCAACATTTCTAGTCAGTTTAGAGGCTTATTTTAGACATAGTTAGATTCAGCTTAGTATTGAGTTAATATCTTCTTTTTATTAAACTCATCAGTTATCATTTATATCAGTTATAGTATATGGGTATTCCCCATCTTTTCATTTTTATTTATGATTTAGCTTCCGCATCAGTTTATTATATTTAGTATGCTCATGATCATGCCAACATGGTTAGCTTGGGATCACTTGTGGTCCTAGGTCCTGTGTCCGCGTCTCGGGGTAGCTCGAGGCGTGACGTCTCACGTAAGGGTCAAGTCAGAATTGGATCTCAAAATCAGAATTAAAAAATTAATTATAACTCAATAGTATCAAAATTAACTACCAAATGTTTTCCGAACACTTTTCATCTTCAAGCTAGTTTGGATAAGAAATTTGCATTGTCCCCTTAAACTACATCATCAACACTTCTAAGAAGCACTATATAATATACTTATTTTTTCTTTCTAAAAAAAAACAACTTATTTTTCACATGATATAGTAGTAATAAAACATTCTTTATATGGATAGAAACTAAAAAAAAAAAAAACCTATCCTAGTCAAGAAGCAACATTGCACACCAAAACCAACAAAGATTATGGTGGAGTTGTACGTACTCATTCATCCTTAATCAAAGGATTTTGAGTTTGAGTTCCCTTGGGTACGGAATTGTCCTTGTTTGGGAGGCGTTTTATCCCCACTATAGGATTTTTCGGCGCGCATCCAAATTTAGACGGCTCCAATATGGATAACGGACACCGAATGAAAAAAAAAAAAAAAACATTGCACACCAAAAAAAATTCGGACGCAGCGTCACGTGCCTAATACTCCTTTTTCGTCGCTATCCCAAAAAGCAAAACCTCCACGTTTTACTATTTTATCTTTCTATATACGAAAGCTCACCAAAATCAAGAACAAGAAGAACCCACCAACTTCAAGAAAATGGAAGAATTCAAAGTAGACAAATGGGGTTATCAAGTGAAGACAAGTTCTGATTCTTGCATATCTGCCATCAATTCTTATTATCATCAGGTACCCTTTTCATATTGTCTTGATTTTTATCAGTATGAGTAAAAAACATCAGATTTTTATCAGTATTGAGTAAAAAGATTAGATTTTTATTGATTTTGGGTTTATGTGAAATTTGATTCTTGAGGTTTGGTCAGGTACTTAGCTATGGAAGAGAGAGATCAGTTATATTGGAAGCTCCTAAACAAGACCCAACTTGTGTTTTGGCTAATATTTTGGCTGCTCATTTTCTTTGTTCTGCTGATTCTTCGCGTGCTATGCTACTTCTTGAAGCTGCCAAGTCTTGTCTAGTACAAATTTTGCTACTCTTTTGGGTGTATTTTGGTTTGTCTTTTTGTATTTGGGAGTTTAGTTTTACTTATTTGTTGTTAATTTTTTTTGTTTAGGAACAAGCTAGCTTGTATGAGAAAGTGGTTTTTGAGGCAGTAAGTTATTTGATTTTACCTAATAGAGATGATGATGTGGCTGTTGAATTACACTTAAAGGTAGGTACTTTCATTGCTGTTTGTTTTGTTTTTAATCTTATGTTTTACTACAATGGTGTCTTGTTAGCTTCTGATTATGGATAGTTGTAATAGTTTCAATTAGCTAGTAAAAGGGCAGTGCAGTACACTAAGCTCTCGCTATGCACAGGGTCCAGGGAAGAGGGAAGAATTGAACCACAAGGGTCTATTGTATGCAACCTTATCCTCCATTTCTACAGGAGATTGTTTTCGTGGCTGGAACCCGTGACCTACTTTCAATTAGCTAGTATGCCCATTAAATCAGTGTGTCAAAGTTTATCTCTCTAATATTCCATTTTTCAGAACCATATGATTGTAAATAGTTCTATCCATTTTTCTGTCTTATGTTCTTTGACAACTCCAATTATCATTTGAATCCCAATTCAATTTCATCGGACATTAACTGTTATTTAGTGATCTTTCTAGAATTCAAATTTGGTCTTCATTGAATCAGAAAATATCCTGTCAAGGAGTATCTGATTTTGTTGGTCTTTGGCATATAATAATTAAAAATCTGTTACTTTAAAACCATAAGGATGTTGTAAGATGGACTAGTCAAAAAGAAAAGGGTGAATAGTAGGTGGTGTCAATTGTCATCATGTATCCATTTTAGTATCTTTATGAGTTTGCTCTGATGATTTCAGTGTAATCTCTTGATTGATATATGCATTACCTATTTGCAGCTGCTTAAGGATTTCCCAAGAGATCTGGTCACTCTAAAGCGCGCTCAAGTGCTCTCTTTCTACATGGGTCGCCCTGATTTTTCTCTGAAACTTGTTAAACAGGTTCATACCATATTGGCTAAATATTGCCTTGACTTCTTCCTCTCCTAGACAACTTAAGAAACAAAAACAATAAAATAAATATGTAATAACTTGTATCAGACATTATATCTGGAGGTTGAATATCCATAATAGGAGCGACTAATGTAGTCATTTCTTTAAAATGAGTTCAGATTCCTTTCATGCAATTCTTCCTGGTAAAGTTTCTTGATTTTGTCCTACAGGTCCTACCAGTAAATAAACACGAAAGTTACATTTATGGCATGCTCGCATTTGCCCTATTAGAGCTTGGTCTATATGCGGAGGCAAAAGAAGCCGCAAAGAAAGGCTTTGAGATTGATAGTGAAGATGCCTGGACACACCATGCTGTGAGTTACTCCTGTTTGCAAGTTACTCTTTCCTTTCTAGCTGATACAAGCACATTTGTGGTATTATATATGCTTGAGTTTACTCCGCAAAATTTATCAACTATAACTATTTATATGCCTCAATACCAAACTAGTTGGATTGGCTCCGTCAAAAAGCTTGTTTATCCCTATATTTCTTTATAAGTATCTAACCAAACTAGAACTTGGTTACAAAGGTTGCTGGCAAACACCAGATCAAGCTAGTGAAAATCTTCTGCACAGAACAAACCGTGTAATTATACCATCAACCATTAACCTCTATCCCAACTAGTGAAATATCCATTGCACATAACAAACTTTTTATTGCTAGTCCAGTCATCATAATACTGCGGATAGTTAACAAAGGTTCCATTTTTATTCTTCCAATTTTTAAATTCCTATCCTATATGGCAGGCTTTCTCTCATCTAATCATTTGTTGTCAATAACCTTGTGTCAAAATTACTGAGCATTTGAGGGAATCTCTTCCTATTGTTTTATCCTAGGAGAAAAACAATAAGCATGGACATAATTTTTTATTGTGATGGAATAGGCGGTGTAGTTTGTATCATTTTGTTACCGGAGGAAATGCATTTTATTCATTCATTGATATTCTAGCATACTATTTTCTTGCTTATTTTATCACAATCTCCTTGCAGCTCTGTCATGTTTATCAGTATGAGTGTCGTTTTAAAGAAGCAGTACAATTTATGGAGGAGTGCTCAAGAACCTGGAGTTCTTTGTCATCTTTTATGTATGCACAGAATCTGATAAAAGCACTCCTAGTTCGGCTCTGAATATAGTATTTTTAAAAGCTAACCATTAGGATATTGCAGGTATACACACAATTGGTGGCACGTTGCGCTTTGTTATATGGAAGGTCATTCACCCATGGAAAAAGTAAGAGATGTTTATGATCAAAACATTTGGAAAGAGTTGGAAAGAATTGATGCCAGTCCAGCCGAAGTAAGTCGGTTGTTTGTAGTCAAAGAACATTTTAGTTCTTTCAATATGCTGAGAGTTACATTTTTCTTGGCATGCAGGTGTACTTGAATGCTGTTGGTTTGTTACTCCGGGTATATGTAAGAGGTGGGATTAATATATTTGGGGACCGTTTAAAGATCCTAGCTGATCGTCTGACAGATAAAGTGAGTTCAGGTGCAGAAGCATGTTAATTTCTGTTTTTAGGTTATAGGATAATTGCATGCATATTCACTTAAGCTGGGATATATATGTCTGTCCTACCTTTGAAATGTGGAAAATCGGATAACAAGCTAGTTGGTTTAGCTAATCATCAAAGACTTCATGAAAAAATATGGAACAATATGATATACTTGTTCTTATTTTGAAATGGAAGGTAGTGATTTAAGTTATTAAACAATACATGCTTTTAGAAAGCTCCTCCGTAACCCCTTACTAAATAGTATAAAACTGATGAAGAAAATCTTCAATCATTTGAGAAAATGGATAAATGATATGAATCGGGTTTCATTCTCAGTGTCATTTGCTTTTTCATGAATCATTTCCTTTCAGATTAATGTTAATGATACTTCGGATTGGAACTGTAAATTTGATCTGCGTTACTATGAACTTCCATTTAGCAATTGCATTGTGCGGTCCTCTTCCCCTTCTGTCTATACAATGTACTACAAACTAAATGTTCTGTGTCTTTTGTGCTGCCACTGCTATATTAGACTTTCTGGTATCTTGAATGGCACCTGGATGTATTGGTGTTATGGGCCCTATCCTGTACAGGTGAAGTTTCTAAAGCAGAAGAGTTACTCGAGGGTTTAAAGTCCAGGTCAGGATGGATTTAGCACTCTTTCCAATCTCATAAACTATACTGTGTCCAACCACTTACTCTGATAATTTTGTGCTTTCCTGTAGAATTTCTACCATGACCAAGAAAAAACGAGAATATATGCAGAGAGCTGTGCTGGTTTGTCCCTTTTTCTTTTTTCTATTTACTGAATTCTGCACAACTTCTTGGAGTAAATGTACTCACACTACACAGTTCCTTTCCTCTTTCAATAGCAAAAGATTCTTTTTTATTTAATACTAAAAGATTTTCCTAATGCGTTTTACTGTCTTTATAACTTAGGCCTTTTTTAGATCCAAAGGATTCATTCTGCTGAGTGCTGCTACTTTAGAATTTAGATGAGGATCGTGGTTTAAACTTACTCCCTCTGTTTCAATTTGTTTGTTTGGTTTAACTTGACACGCTAAGAAAGTAAAGAAAACTTTTGAATCTTGTGATCACTAAAGATGCGTAGAAGGTACCAAAATGTTCTTTAATCTTGTGGCCTTAAACATAAACATGCCATGTTGAAAGTTAGAATAGAAGAGTTGCCAAAAAAAGGAAGGCATTCTTTTTAAAACGGACTAAAAGGGAAAGTAAGACGAACAAATTTTATTGGAGGGAGTATTGATTATACTATTGCTTAAGATTCTTGTGCCTATCACATCTTTGAAAACATTGATTCATTTAATAATTGTACGCTTGATATTTGATAGATAAAAACTGTTTCTTTCAATTTTTAACTTTTAATTCTTTCTTTATATTTTATTTTAGCTTGCAGAAGTGTTATTCGAATATGGTAAGGGTGAAAATGAACAGGCATTGGAATTGCTCGGACAAACATTTGATGCCATTGACTACAAGGTAGTTTGAACATGACAAGGGGTACTTATGTAGTTTATTTAGCATTATTTTATTTGTTTCATGAATGATTAGCAAAATACTACCTTGTGCAGATTATTGGAGCGTCAGACGAACAGCTTGACGTTTTCAATGAAGTTTGGATCACTATGTTGCTAAACAGTGGTCAGGCAACAAAAGGTAGATATTTTAGCTTCTATTTTGAAAGAAATTCTTTTTAGAAGTTTCCGGGGGTGGTGGCGGTTTTTATTCTTGTGAAATGGAGTATGGCCTCTTTAAGAACAACAACAACAATAATCCCAGTGTAATCCCACAAATGAGGTCTGGGAAGATTAGGATATACGCAGACCTTACCCCTACCTTATAGACCGTCAGCTCAAAAGAGGAGTATTCAAAGTAGGGATGCGAGAAAAAGTATGGCCTCTTTGATAAGGAAGGAAATTTGATCCTAGGATCTCTCTGCTATCCTTTAAACCTCACTCTTTGATATACACTTATTTTTGTCTACTCTTATAAGTTCTTAGTCACTTATCCTTAAGCCGTGGTTTTGGAACTCGCAGCTATTGAGGCAATAGAGAAGCAGCTAAAAAAGAGGGAAGGAACACCGTTCTTGTGGCGCCTCCTGGTATGTCTTGGCTCTCTGCTCCATAATTTTAACTTCTAAGCTGAATAGATTGTTCAGGAATAACTGCCCTTTTCACTGCCATATCTTAGGATTAGCACTCCTTATCCAGGTGTTTCAATTGCCTCACATAAGCCTTTATTCTTTTCTGACATGCATCGACAAATCAAATCGATAATGGTCTGTCTAATATGTACCTTGTGGATTGCACATTCCACTATGAATTACTGTTTACCTTGACTTTGTATCTCCGAATTCTGCAGTAAATTTGCAGTGCTTTATGTAATAATATGGAGGTAAAATGGAAAAAATGTAATAAACAGTGTTCTTTCATGTACATATGCAACTATAAGTATAAGCACATTCCAACTATAAAATATCATATGCTTCAATGATCCATATTTAATGTCCTCATAAGGTTTCTGAAGGCTCAAATTTGATGCTATCAAGTTGTAAGGCATAGAGTTCTAGTTGCATTTTAAGGATAAAAAATAAGTCGACACATGCACGATTTAGAATGAGAACTATAGTATATTGAATGAGAAGCTTTTTCTGTTCTTTTATTAATTGATTTATGTATCGGATTCCATTCACCCTACAATTGAGAATAATGATTGGCTCTATCTACAAAGATTTTGAATTAGTTCACCATGATCAAAATATATCTGGTGTTGTTTCCACCTTTCTAGTCATTCTCGGTAAATCCTTGTTGATCTTTCTCTCCTCTTGCTCGACAAACCAATTTTTCATGCCTTGATTTGTCCTCCGCGACAAGGAATTGGATTATAATGTATTATTGTTGCTTGTTGGTTCAGGAAAAAGGTTATTCATCAATGTCAAGAAACCAAGAAGCTATAGAAGCAGGCAAAAAAGCTCAGGCATTGGAAGGTGCATACTTCAGTTAATCTTGGCAAAAGGATGATAACTATCCAAAATAAACTCTCATCCACCTCTTAATGTTAGTGATTTTCACTTCTTGTATCCCTCTTTTCTCCTGTAGTAGAATGTGTAGTAAAGTTTCTCCATGTTGTGTATTTTATAAGCAGTGTCCCCCAAGCCAATTCTATCGTTGGTGGCCGGAGACACTTGTAGGGAGAACAAGACGAAAACTCAAAAATCTTAAATAATCTTTTTTTTCATAACGGTGGTGTTCAGATCAGATTGTTGATTGTTGTACTTTAACTACTATTTTACCGAGTGTACATGTTATCTCTCACCATCACGAATAGAGAATAAACTACAAAATCTTGAATAAATGAGTAATATATTGATTTGGCAATGAAATGGCACATGGTATAGCAGTTGTGATTCTGAGGGGACCTAACTTAATTGACTAGTAGATGTGCCATCATGTTGGCCAATAATGTTTGTACTATCTAACTCACAAGGTGACCTTACATTATTCCTTGTCCCTTTTGCCAAAATTACTTGCTAAAAAGTCAAATTGATCCATGTGGATGTTTCCCAAATAGATATTCAAAACTTAGATAGCTCCAATTTTTTGTTGAAAATGACATGAAAATAGTGTCACTAATGGTAGTGACTAGTTTGTCGTGACAAGTAAAGCACATGCATTCTTAATTTTTCATAGTTCCCTTCAAATCTAACGAAAAAAATATTCGATTTAACCTGTTCAGTGTATACTTAAGGGACTATTTCAAACCTACCATCAAATATAAGGAACCATTTTTTTCATTTTCTCTCAACTAGAATCAATATAGCATCTGATGAATGCACAATATTTAGTGTCTTAAATCAATAATCAAAATTATAAGTTCTTGTTCAAGCATTGAGTTTTGAGTAGTAACATCTTCAATTATTATCATAGCCAAGTCAAGAAACAAAAAAAATAAAATCACTAAGCAGTAAAAAAAGTGGGATATATTAACATTCCATTTTACCACAATCAAACAAATACTTCAACTGACACCTTTTCAGTCCAAAGTCCCCCCCACCCCACCCCCACACACATGTACAATACACATTTACACGTTAACAGATGATTATTCAATGAGATGTTGGTACCTCACAACCATACTATATCGGCTACCTCTCATCAACACAATTATCGTACACACAATGTGATCGTTCTATCTAATACCTGACTATTTCTAATCAGTATAGATATCAATTAACTCTGTCTACCAAATAATCGACTAATTAGTCAATTAGACCAATCCCATCAGGAACCACCATGTTACTAGAATTTGATGTCCTCAAGATACCACCACTTCCAACTCCTCTTGTCCTGCCCCTTATCCTTCTCAATTCAGCCACCACATCTCTTGAATCAGGCCGATCATCCTTATCGGCCGCTACACAACGGAACGCGAGCTCAGCCACTGCACCGACGCCTTCCATTGCTTCTCCATCCACCACCAAAAAAGGGTCCACAACTTGCTGCAACAACCCCATTTGAATTCTTGAAACTACCATATCAGCCAATGCCATTTCCCTCTTCTCCCTCTTTTGGTCTACAGCTTTCATCCCTGTTATTAGTTCCAACAACACAACACCAAAGCTATATATATCACTTTTTTCGTTCAATCTAAACGACTTGTGATAATCAGGATCTAAATAACCAGGAGTTCCTTGTGGACCTGTCCAAACTTCACCAGTTGAATCACCAGAAGCTACTGATGTATCTGTGCATACTAAGAGTCTTGAAAGCCCAAAGTCACCAACTTTTACCCTCATATCTTTTTCCACAAAAATGTTGGTTGATGTAATATCTCTATGAACTATAGGTGGAACAACAGAGAAATGCAAGTACTCAATTGCCATTGCAATTTGTAGTGCTATATCAACTCTTAAACTCCAAGTTAAAGAACCTTTTTTGTACAAATTCTTGTTACCATGAAGATGGTCAGCAAGAGTACCATTTGGAACATAGTCATAAACCAAAAGAAGCCCTCTTGGATCACTACAATAGCCATGAAGTTTGACTAGATTTGGGTGGTTGATTGATGACAAAATCAAGATTTCATTGCAAAATGACTTTGTTGAAAAAGCTTTGGTACTAGTGGGAGAATGCTTATGCAAATGCTTTACTGCAACAAGCCTACCATCATCAAGATTCCCTAAGTACACAGAACCAAATCCTCCATCCCCAAGTTTTCTCTTGTGATCGAAGTGATTTGTGGAGCTTTCAAGTTCCTCATAAGGGAAAACTGGTGGAAGTAAACTAGCTAATCGATGCCTACGAAGGTAAATGATAGTGGGATCTTCTTCTGAACCAGCCCCTTTACCTCTTGAACGAAAAATTAAAGATCCAATAGAGAAAACAACCAGAAAACACACAAATAGAAAGACCATTGACAACATAACTACACGATTCACGCTTTTTTGTCGAATCAAAGGAGGTGAGTACCTAACTTGTGATGATGGAAAACATAAAAATGGTTTCTTTGGGTGTGAAGAATTGAATCCACAAACACCACTGCTAGCTCTGCAAGCCCTACAGCTTGAAAAATATGAATCTTGTTCTTCATCCCACTCAACCTCAATCCCCATTTTCAAGAAATCATCAAGAAACCCAAGAATATCACTTTGGCATCTTTCATCAGACTCAAAATGGTGTCTCAATCCACATTCATGCAGAAGCTGAAGTGGGTTCTTGATAAGCTTACATTGCCATGGACAGTGACTACAATTAGGGAGATTTGTGGGTGGACAAGGCCTAAGAGCAGAAAGCCTAGAGCAAGATGAATCAGACACCTTAAATGGTGAACCAGAAAGGGAAATGGATCTATGGTGCAAAGAACAGTTCTTGAAATCAGTAGATACTGAGCTGATTTCATTTTGTGAATGTGAAGCTGGAGAAAGAAGAAGAGTTGAAGAAGTAGGCTCATAATGAAGCAAAGAGAAAGACAAGTTATTGATTGAAATAACAGCATGTGAAGGTGAACATTGGATTTGAAAAGAAGGATGACCACAACCAGGAGATGAAGAAAAAGGAAAAGGCGGAAAAGAAGCAAAAGGTGGACATGAGATTTCAGGTCTTAAACAGCTATGAACTGCTGCTGCTGACTCAAGAATGAAAACCAAGAACAGAAAGATTGAAAAAAATGGTAAAAATGACATGATTATGATGAACTCCTACTAGTTACTGAAGTCATTCAAAAGCAAAATCCAACAAAAAAAGAAGAAAGATTGAATCTTTGGTGAGTTAAAGGGAAATCTTGATTTGGGGTTAAAGCAAAAATGGTAAAAATGACATGATTATGATGAACTCCTTCTAGTTACTGAAGTCATTCAAAAGCAGAATACAACAAAGATTGAATCTTTGGGGAGAAAAGGGAAAATCTTGATTTGGGGTTAAACCAAAAATGGTAAAAATGACATGATTATGATGAACTACTACTAGTTACTAAAGTCATTCAAAAGCACAATCCAACAAAGAGGAAGAAAGATTGAATCTTTGGGGGAAAAAAAAGGGAAATCTTGATTTGGGGTTAAAGCAAAAATGCTAAAAATGACATGATTATGCTGAACTCCTACTAGTTGCTGAAGTCATTCAAAAGCACAATCCAACAAAGAAGAAGAAAGATTGAATCTTTGGGGAGAAAAAGGGAAATCTTGATTTGGGGTTAAACCAAAAATGGTAAAAATGACTTCATTATGATGAACTCCTACTAGTTACTGAAGCCATTCAAAAGCAGAATACAAAAAGAAAGAAAAAGATTGAATCTTTATGGAGAAAAAAAAAAGAGAAATCTTTGAATCTTGATTTGGGATTGAGATTCTTTAAACTATTATCACAACTGCCTAGGATGTTGGTAGTAGAGAAGTGATAGTTTGGGAGTGTGGGGAGTCTCGAGGTAGAAAGAAAAGAGGAAGGTCACGTGAACACAATAGAGAAGAAGACAAAACAAAACAAAAAATGATGAATTCTTTGATCATTGGTCCATAAAGTTATTAAAAAAAAAGAATTCTTTGGTCATTTTAGCAAAAGGAGGAGATAAGGGGGTTGGATTTTTCAAAAGAAAGATCTTGAAGGAAATTTTGTTTGCAATTCTTTTAAGCATTCGTTTGATGTGAAGTACTTATAAGATATAATATTTCTAAAATAAAATATAGAATTATCTTATTTTAATTTAATATTACAAATTTTAAATATTTAAAAAAATTCATATTTAGCTTTATCACGTACTTTTTATGTTTATTTTTAAAATAAATTTTTATTTTTACTTGTCATTTTTATCATATCAAAAAAATCAAATATAATATAAAGTTTAATAAATTAGTAACCTATAACCCTATTTATTATAGTATGAAGTTCATTATGAAATTAGTTCATTCATTTTTACTCGTCACCGTTTAACTTTAAATCATTTAGTAAAAGGAAAAAGACAAGGGGTTTGGATTTTTCAAAAGAATCAAGAAATGTGATTTGTTTCCCTCCATTCAATACCTCGTAAATGATGAAAAGTCTTCCTCTTTCCCTCCACTCAACTCAAATATTTTAAACTCAAAATAATTATCAATATTTGAAAGTTAAAATTGAACTTCATAAATGATAAATCAAGTTATACATTTTTAGTTATATACATTAGCATAACTAGCAACATGAAACTTAGAAATAGTATTTGAGAATTGTTCTTAAAATTTGTCATTTGTGACATTTAGCATGACATAATTTTTGAGAACTATAGCATTCTTTACCCAAAGAGCAACACCATATGGGGTTTTCCAGTGGATCTAGAAATGGGATGTACAAATCCTCTTCAATTTCATTTTTGTATCTTCATCACCAGCATTTCTCCTTCGTCTCTTTCTCTCTATGTATTTGTATACTAGATTGGTCATGGCCCATACTGAGCACGGGCTCAACATACTTGATTTTGATGTTATTTTTTAAATATAATTTTGAAAAATTACAATGTTCATAAATCCTTACTTTATGTTTAATCACTTGGAATGAACTTAAGTAAATGATAGTGAAAGTTGTGACTGAACTAATTTACATTGAATAAAATTCTATCAGATTGATAAGAAACAACACAGTAAAGATACATTGCTCTGAATTATTCTCTTCACTGCTAGAGTAAATGTCTTCTCTTCTTAACTAATTTTCATTGCTGACTGAGAATACTTTGTTGCCACTCTTCTTGCATCCTAGTTGGTTGTATTGCTTCAACCAAGAGACAACCATGTTAGAGTTGTCTGGTCCTACATAAATTTTGAAAGAATAAAATACGTAAAAAAAGTTATATATACATCATTCAAGCGAAGCAATAGGTTAGAAAGTAATTTTTTCGATTCACAGTACGTCTTACTAAATTTGTAATTAAGCTCTTAATTTTTCATAATCTAAGTTTGGACCTAAACTTATCACAAGTACATAAGTATTGACATTTCAAAAATACCTGATAAAGGAAAGTCAGCAGCAAAGGAGAATATGTAGCTGCTAAATATACTAAACTTCAGGTGGTATCCTTCAAAATGTTGTTAGACATGAAATATATGATCTTCTTTAGTGCCTTGAATAAGAAATTGTCAATTAAAATATCACTCATTTTGATTCAACATTTATTAGCTCAACATATACCAGAGTAGTGATAGTTAATTGGGGGGAAATAGAAATGATAGACAACGGCTCATGCAAGGTACTATCACAAATAAGAGAAATGAAGGGAGGTTTAGTGGCAATAGAAATCAAAGAAACAAAACTATGTACTCAAAAACCAAATAAAGAAAACACAAAAAAGAGGAAGTACATAATAGCGCCATGGTTTAAGCAAGTTCCACGGAAAAGCCTATAGTGAGTAATTGAAGCAAACAAAAGAAAGAGATAAAATGTGAATGACAAATTAAAATTGACCATTCAAGAGTTAAAAGAGGAGCCCAATGTGAAAGAGGTTGCTATTGATGAAAATACAAATCTATGTTAGTTGTTGTGTCAATGCCATCTTCTTTTGAATTTCAAGTTAATAAACCAAGAAGAAAAATCAGATGATGTGAAATTGAGCCTCAATTTATGGTTCACTAGATCACAATTACAATTCACAAATATGGTTCACTAGAAGTAAATAGTGTACATTATGTGAAAAAAGAAATTTAGTTGACTGGGGCATATCATCAAATACTTTTACTGAATCAATGTGCACAACGTCATAGTGATTAGAATAATTTATATCGATGTCACATCATCATTGAACAAAGCTCAAATTGAAATGCTTATAGGTGAATGAATAAATAAATAAGTCATGGATTCAATGACATAATTAATGCTAAGCCAAAACTTCAAAATCTTAATAAATGAGCCCAAATATAAGGTACAATAAGTACTTGCTAATTAAACTAATTTTAGTTAAACTAATTTTAAGTTTAACCCAAATCTGCCCACTTTATTAGTTTAACCCGGAAGCCCACAAAATTGAAACAAAAAGATAAGAATAATATAGGACAAATTAGACAAAATGTTTATTAGATTATATTTCTTATACAAAATTTGGATCTTCTTGTTCGATTTTTTTATGTACCGCGCCCTCCTACTATGATGCCTCGTATTAAAATAATAGTCTCCTATTAAAAAAATAATAGAGTTAAAGTCAAACTTGATTTACTAGCGAATTTGCCACATCGAATGAGAATTCAATATGTCGACGAGAAAATAAGAAAAAGTGTGGAGCAATTTCAGAAGTTTGTGTATGATAATATGTCGTTTTATTGCAACTATTGTAAACACCAAGGCCACAGCGAAAGTGAATGTCGACTATTATTGGGAAATAATGCAGCAAGAAACCAAGAAGAAGCATCGAAAGTAGGCTCTGAGATTAAAAAATATCACGGTGATGCTCGGGAGATATTAGATGAAAAGAGGGATGGAAATAAATCCCTCGTGGTTGATAAAAGTGGTGTCCACGATCAGGTAGTTGAGGCACGAAATTTGGAGTGTCAAACTAAAGAACATTCTGGACAGCTCTTAGGCAGAGCAGTTGCGCACGAATCGGCTTCAGGGGATCAAAGTTTAACCACTCGAAAAACTTTGGTCCTAGAGTCACAAGTTGATTTTAGGCAGCAATTAAATAGCAACACTGTTGATGATGCGAGACTTGGCATTATAGATACTGTAGAAAAAAGCACTAATAACGAAAGTGGAAAAAATGGTTTTCTGCAGATTGATTCTAAGATTGTTGATGATGTCCATTCATCAACGAATAAAGTTGGAGCTACTGAAACATAGGAGAAAAAATTGAATGAAAATCAACTTTCTTCGACTACAAATTCCACTCTAGTTCACATTGATGATGAGTGCCAAAATAATGCAGCTACAATAGTGGCGTCGACGATAGATGATGAGCAACAACTAAATGGAACCAGAGGTGACGTGGGGATTTTTGGAAAATTAACGCAACCGTTGAGTTGGCATTAGATCCCAAGAGTGCAAAAATAGTGGCAGATGGAGTGAAACATGATGTTCGGGGTGTTGAATGCTTGGTTGAAAACATGTCGCAGCAGGTCTACAATGCCAATAAAAAAATTGAAAGTGATGTCGGAACTAATTCAATCGCCTTGATGAATGCCAAGAGTACAGGTAAAGGAGTGGAAATGGTACATGAATCTAATTGGGTTGTGGTGACAAAAAAAATATCTCCAAGTATTGTAATTGGTTCGCCTATTCGTAACACAGTGCAATCAGTTGTAGATAGTCAAACTATGAATTCAGGTGCTCAAGAAATTGTTCCAAAGGAGATCTTGTGTTTTAACACTTTTGATGCTCTTACGAATAATAATGTGCATGAGATCAATTTATCTACAAATGAATTAGTTATTTCTAAGGAACAACAGGGTGCGACAAGTACTCCGAGGTAGGCATATATAACAGATGAAGAGGAAGAACAAGTCAATTCCCCTCATATGCAAAAGAAATTAAACCCAACATCCCCTGCTTTTGTGCCTAGTGGTGCCAAGTTAGTAACTCCCCGACAAGGTTTGTCATCGTCAACAAATGTTGTTGCAATCTTAAGTGATCATGTGGTGAGTTCTAATAATAAAAAATTGGCTTCTCTTACACCTATTAATACTAACAAAAAACTACAATTTGATGTTAGTAGTACTTTGTCCCCAAATAAATTTGCTAATCTAGATGATGAGGACATCTATGAGGAAGGTGAGGAAGAGGAAGAGGAAATGTTGGATTATTGTTTTGCAATTGCATCTAGGAATGCTTATATTTCTCCTAGGCACCAACGCAACAACAAAACGAAGCATGGAAGAAAGCATAGTTGGGATGGTAAAGTGAATGAGGAGTTTGTTCCAAGGCACCTACCGATGCGACTGGCGAAACAGAATCATATGATAGTGTCAACAACTTTAACAAGATCCAATAAAGCCAAGAAGTGATGAACTATCAAGTGTTATTGAACATATTTGAAGAAGAAGACAAGAGAAACATACTTCAAGTTCCTTTAGAAGGCCAATCAATCTTTTTTAGTTCATACATTTGTAAAGGAAAGTTTGAGGGTGATAACTCAACTTTCTCCTTGGCTTTTATGATTTT
The DNA here is from genome assembly GCA_029582725.1 of Solanum chiquidenum. NCBI lineage: Eukaryota > Viridiplantae > Streptophyta > Magnoliopsida > Solanales > Solanaceae > Solanum > Solanum chiquidenum. The sequence continues at coordinate 50,874 of JAJOOS010010170.1, read as the reverse complement.
TTATTACTTAAGAATCCCCACTTGTAATATCATTATAGAGTGTATCATAAACTTTATGATGATCATAAAATATCTAGTGCTCTCTAGCTCGTATTTTCTTCATGGTTGTTAATTAGTAGAGGATAAGTATCTCATTAGAATTGGTAAGGTAAGGTCTAGCCTCCCCTACTTGTACTTATTCCTATTGAGAATTTTTTATGTTATTATTAATAAAAATCCACTAGACCACTGTCTAGTGGTATAAATTTGCTCACAAAAATAATTTAAAAAAAAAATAGCTGACAGTTACATATTCTTTTTGTATATTCACATATAGTATACATAAAATTAAATATACATACTTTATAATGTAATTTTTTGTATATAAATATTTAGCTAGTAAATATAATTATTTTTAATCAAACGATCAAATATATATTTACTAAAGCATTACCACTTTTTGCTAATCATTTCTTTCATCAATTTTCCTAAACTAATTAAATGTGTGCCTCCAAGAATTTCGAAGGCAATGGGCAATTGGGCGCGTGACATTCTTCTTGGTGGTTGATTCAATTTTAAGTTCATATATGAGGACACGCGGGTTCCTCATATATGGTAAGCAACCTTCATCTTCAACTCTTAAGTTATGAGTTTGCTGGCAGTTAGAGTCAACCAAGAGAACAAAAAAATTATTTCCGTTGTATATTTTTTTGTTTAGAAGAAATGACAAGAAAAATGCAACCATGAATATTCAAACTCAGGTTATCACGCTCACACAAAGGGACTAAAACGATCGCCAAACCAATGCACCAAATTGGCTTTAATGTTTCAAGGTGCCAATCATAAATATATGATTGTTCTTTAGGTATATATAATAAAAAAATTGATCAAACTAAATGTGTTTATAAGCTGAAAAGTCATAAGACAGGAATGACCAACTTATGACTTTTGACTGATTTTAACTTATAAATACTTTAATTGTTTACTAAAACACATAAATAAGCTAAAAAGATATGTCAATTTAATCAGTTTATAAACTCGCGAAATACTCATATCTATAACTCCCTATCCCCACCTTTACCTTTTTTTGTTACTTGGCTTACTTTTAAAGAAGGATTCTTAAATATGAGAGAACTAATTAAACCAAGTTTGAATGTGTTAAAAAAAAGTATAAATTATAGGAACGGCAAAGGGTCAAATATACCCCTGTACTATACAAAATAGTTTAAATATACCCTTCGTTATACTTTCAGTTCAAATATACCCCTACCATTATACTTTGACACATATATACCCCTAACATTATACTTTGACATATATATACCCCTAATTTTAACGGAGGGACACATGTCATCTTAGAAATCAAATAATCCACCTCTAATTTTAAATACCCAATTCTTTTAAAACCCACCCATTTAACCCATTCCCTCCGTTGACCTGGTTTGAACCAAACCCATTTTCATATATAGTCATCTTCTTGAATTAAAATTTCTATCAAAATCAATAATGATACATTAATCCAAAAGAAGTCCCATATGTTAAAGTGGATGATAATGAAGTAACGAAACATTATCCATAAGTGCAAGAGGAATCCCTTGAGAACAATGCAAGATTCGAAAAACTTTTCAAAATCAAAATAGTCTTCCTCCATAGAAGAATTGTCATCATAGTGCAGACATGCCTTTGCAAGAAGAGGGACATTTGTTAGAGAGATTGAACTTACTGCATGGGTGAAATTAAAGGATCTCATCTTAGGGCATTAATTTCTACTACATTTGAAAATTTTGAAATTTCCACCACCAACTTCTCATGGCAAAGAGATATTAAAGTTCTGAGCAATTCAAAGAGATTGTGACATTACATAGCTCCGAATGATTAATCTTATCAAATCCTTGAAAGTCCAATGGAGTATGTATTAGGCAATTATGTAGAATGTCGATTTTGTGGAGGTTTTAAAAGAGAAGATGACTACGAAATTGGTTTGGTTCAAACCGAGTCAGCGAAGGAAATAGGTTAAATGGGTGGATTTTAAAAGAATTGGGTATTTAAAATTGGGGGTGGGTTGTTTGATTCCTAAGTTGACATGTGTTCCTTTGTTAAAATTAGGGGTATATATGTGTCAAAATATAACGGTAGGGGTATATTTGAACCGAAAGTATAACGAATGGCATATTTGAACTATTTCCTATAGTACAGGGGTATATTTGACCATTTGCCGTTATAGGAATCACATAGTGTAAGATCTAAATTACATCCTATCCCTATTAATTTTCAATTTACAAAAAATCCTTAAAAAAGGAGGCAGCCAGATACATACCTACCGTTCGGATACATTAGAACCGATACATTATAAACAACTTTTTGTTGCGCTTAAAAATGAACAAATCAGGTAAAAATTATGTTTACTTATTTTGATTTTCTTGATTAATGCACGTAAAATTTATTTTTACTTATTTTAATTTCCTTGATTATCGCCTAACTGATTCTTATCAGTCCATATCTCAATAGGTAACAGATCACAAATTTCAAATTTACATCTTCTCCATTGAACAACCATTAATATTGAAAAAAGTGGTAATTTAAAAAAAAACTCGAAAAAGTTGTTGATACAAGATGAATATATCAATTTTGTTGAGGCATTCAAGAATTTGGGTGAATAGGTGAGTTATAAAGGTTACAAAAGTGATGGAATCTCAAATCCATCAATGATACAACAGACAAGATGGATGGAGATCTACATTGATGCTACATCCGGCAATCTATCAAGCCCCATTAATCGATGTTCAAAAGAACACGAGAAGATCTATCAACAATGGTTCAATTTTGCTGATTCCGGTAATTTTTTTTAGTGTTTTTGTTCAAATAAGAGAAAAAAGAAATATTTTTTGAATGATGGGGTTGTTAATTTGGTACAGATTGAGATGGACGTCTTACTAGTGGAGATGTCATCAAGTTCTTTGCCATGTCCAATTTGCCTCGATCAGAACTCAAACATGTTCTTTTCTATCTTTCCATGTTTGTCAATGCTTGAACCATTAGAAAACTTTGATAAGTCTTACTTTAAAAACACCAAAAAATGGTATTTCATTTCATGCATTATTGACTTATTTAATTTTTTTAGGTTGTTGCATCGTCTGGATTTATTCTTTTAGTTTATGAAGCTGGAAGAAGATACATTGTTAGCCCTGAAAAATATGTAATTGTGGGAGATTTCAACTAGACGAAATACCTTGTGCACACGCAATTGCTATTTTGAAGAGCAAGATATTACATATATACATCCCCACTGATTACTACACTGCAGTGAATATGTATCAGATACATTAATACATAAATCTCTCTACTTTAGATCATTATTACTAAGATTCACGATAGTTTGTAATATTACTTTCTATATCATATTTTGATCGCGAGATACATGTATCTAACTGTTTTAAAAATAGAGATACACGAGTTGTTGTGGACACGAATGTCACAACCTTAGGACTTGTACTTTCTTCCCCAAAGGAAAGTGAATCATTGAATTTATATAAGATATTCATGTTCATGTTGAATAATTTTTCAATTATATGAATTTTGCACTTTTATATTTCAATAAAGTAGCTTGAATTGTTAACAATGTGAAGTATCGATACAATATATGTGAGTTTTGCTATTTTGTGTAAAAATTAGTTCAATTTTATGTGTGGGTGATTTATTTGATACATAATTAACTTATGTAAATCTATAAGCATTGATAAAACTCATATCTAAGTTATCTAATAATAACCTATGTGAATCTGATACATAATTATGTAATTTATATGCATATATAAGACTCGTATCATTGTATCATATACATTAAGTGAAAGATTGATTATGTGTTTCTGAACTTTCCTTTTGTATCATGTTCAACTGGTGTGAAACACCATATACGCGTAATGTATCAAACAAACACCATTTTCATTTATATACAATTGATTAAATTAGTTATGAATTTGATACTTATGTTTCTGAACTTCAAATGAATAATGTGAAAGATTTAAGTATCATATGATATGTTATGTGTCAACGACTCTATAATTAAAAAACAAAATATAAGAATTTATATGATATAATAAATAACAAAAAATATTCAAATTCAAAAAATGACATGAAACAGTTTTTAGAGAAACACTCAAAAGTCTAAGTAAAATTGTCTTAAAAAAAGAAACAAAGCATCAAAGAGTGTATATTCGTTGATACATAATCGCTATTCGACAAGAACCAAATCATCTTGCTGCGATGGAGTGAAGCGATCCTTGGACTTTAGAAGATCATTTTTATCGCTGACATAGTTTGAATTTGCCTTTTCAGTACCGTATCTCCATAATAATGCTTCATAGGGAACACCAATTGTTGAGATTGAATCTTTCGCTAATGGATCGTACCTCAGTCTATTCAACCCATTTCTGAAGTAGATGGCACCGTTCAGGAAGGCTCCAAGGCAGTTTATTCCTTTCTTTGGGCATCATTCCCTCCTCAGCTATCTTGTGCGAAGATAATCAGCTCGAAAACCATTTGATGGGATGTTGATTTCATCACTAAAAAACTTAACAAATGCATTATCATGAGAAACATGTCAAGTTAATCCTATGATACATAATTGTAACTACAAAGTATCTTAATGTTTAATTGATACATAATGATAAAAAGGAGTAATTGATACTCAATACCAATTGATGATCTATACAATCTGACAGATATTTGTATCTGATACTAAATGCCCACTAGTTGAATATTATACAAAAATTACCCAACGCTTAAACATGATACAAAATAATTGATTGCACTTAAATTAGTAACTTGCAATGTATCTAATGTGTGTACCTGATACATTTTAGTGAATTTTGTGTATCTGATACACACTGAATAGTACATGTTTTGAATGATACACCAATAAATATTATTTTTGTATCAATAATTTCACATAATTACAACAACTCCACACATGATACAAAAATGCCCACCAGTTGAACATGATACAAAAATTGCCCAACCCTTAAACATGATACAAACAAAGAAGTACAGTTAAATTAGTAACTTGCCATTTATCTTATGTTTGAATCTGATACATTTTAGCAAACTTTTGTATCTGATGCATACTGAAAAAATACATGTTTTGAATGATACACTATTGAACATCATTTTTTTTATCAATAATTTCAGAAAATTACAACAACTCCTTAAATAATGAACAAAATGGGTTTAGTGTATCAACTAATTAAGCTTAAATATTGATACATTACAATATGAAATATTATATTTCTATTAATGTATCATTGCTTGATTAACTAATCGAAACACATTCAACAATCAATAAAAGAAAATCGGCATACTAACTGATTACACTTAAATGCTGATACAATATAAAAAATGATAAAAAAAATTTTTAAAAAACATCTGATAAATAAGTTCTACTGAGCTTATGTTTCTAGTAATGATAAACTTTCTGCAGATTCGACAAACTCGCACCACATCACTTTTCGGGAATTTCTTCAACAGAAAACTTATCAGTCTCTGACTGAGAAAGAATCATGTGATATTTCCATCTCATCTCGTCCTCCATTGTTGTTCACAAATAATATCAGTGCTCTCCATCTCACGGAAAATCCGATATTACATGCTCCTTCTTCAACTTTTCAATGTTTATTTTCGCCATTATTAATGGATTGTGCAGTTTTTTGATCTGTTTTCAACCCAAGCAATATCTTCAAAATCAAAAACATGACGATTGTTATTTGAGTTTAATTGTGTAAAACCAAGACTAAAAGATGGTGCATCATCCATATGATTCAATGTTTTGAAGAAGAAGAAAAATGAAAAATAAAGGATGAACAGATAGTTTGAAGAGATGAACAAATTACTTATTTCACGTTGGATTAGCTTTTGATAGGATAGAGACTTGATTTTGAATTTCAAAAGTAATGAAAAAATTAACTGATAAGAAAATGGGGAGAGATTTTTGGAGTGAAATCAGGAAGTAATAAACTTAGGTTTTTGGAATTGTGAGTTATATATCCAACATATTAGTTTTAGGAGGAAAATAAGAAATTTTGAATTTTTTTAGAAATGATAGGAAATGATAGAAATTATGGGGAAAAAATGTGTATATAAGTAATTTCCCCTAAAAAGAATTCAATAAAGTGATCATATTAAAAGTTCAGAATCAAGATATGTTCTATAATTCTATTACAAATCATAATCCAAACATGTCTACCTCAAAAACTATTTTATATTTTTTTTGAATTTATATACTTATGCAATTGAATTGTTGTAAAAACAACTAAATGTGCAAGACTAAATAATCATACTGTCAAGTGTCAGCATTCACAGTATATTTAATACCAATTCCAGTAATTACCAAACGTTCAAATATTGTTGTATATTACATCAAAATCGTATCACTTATCTTGATTAACTAATTTAATAGGATAATATTGTATATCAATTAATCATGATTAAGCAATGATAGTCTAATAACTAATATATATTATGCATTTATTGATATGATGTATATATTTAATACGAGTAAATTTTTAATTATCTTATAAATATTTATCCGTACTCAATATTTATTACATAAAATCATATTCAAGTTAATAAGGTAAGAATGTATATTAACATCATGGTTAAGCAATAATAATTTAATAACATATAAATATTATGTAACACTCCAGCTTAGGACAAGAAGTCCTATATCGATAAAATATAGAAAAGATGTCGAGTATATAAGTAAGCATATATCTTACATCCTAATGACACGTTTTAAAATTGTGCGGACCTAGGCTCAGAACTTGCAATATCACTTGTAAATTAAAGCGTTACATGTAATAAATTTATTGACGTGATATAAATATGAATTACAAATAAATTATTAACCTTTGAAAAAAAAAACTAGATTTCGAGTGGCAAGTGCAATCACACAAGTGATGATATGTACATTTACCTACCACACCTACCTTTATCCACTATATGTATATTTATTACTCTCGTTTGTTGCTACCTTAATTTGTCCTTTCCATTAAAATTTTCCAAATAGGCAAAGTTCCATACGTGCACAATATTTAAATCTTTTATTAGGGGTGTTGGTTCGATTTGGTTTTTCATTAAAAAAAATCTAAATCAATTATGTCGGTTTATTAAATCTAAAAATTAAAACAAATTACATAAAGTCGGTTTTTCGGTTTCGGCTTTAGTCAGTTCTTTTGGGGGTTTTCGATTTTTCAATTTTTTTGGTTTTTTACAACTATACGGTATTTGAAAAGGAGATCAAATATATTTTCACTTACCTGGTGATAAACTAAACTTAAAAAATGTTAAATGAATAGAAATCTTCTAAAAAACGATAAAGTTCACATGAGTACAATTTTTTTTGAGATATCAACGTTCAGTATGTTAAATTAATAAAATCAAAGGCTACAATCAAACTGAATACAAAACGAAATATTTACAAAGTAAATTGTTAACTTCGAATTTAAAAAACTATAACAATATTAATGTAACTTCTGATTTTAGTACAAAATAAAATATTTACAAAATTTTACAAGCCCAAATTTAAAATAATATATATAAACATTGAAAACTATAAACTAACTAAAAATATATTAACAAAGTACATTATAAATAATATTTTTTTATCTATAAATAAAATAACATTATATATTTGTATTATGTCGGTTTGGTTTGGGTTCGATTTGAATTTTTTTCTTTCAATACCAAACCAAACCAAGAGTGGTCGGTTTTTTTTCCAACGCCAAACCAACCAAACCAAACCACAAATCATTTTTATTTTCCGGTTTGATTTGGTTCGTCGGTTCGGTTTGACTTGTACACCCCTAGTTATAATAATCAATAAATGGCATCAAATTAAATTGAGAAAAAAATTGCTTATTTTCTTTTCTAATTATCAGGGTGTTTGCATTTTTTACTTAAATTATTATCAATTATTTATCAAAATCACGAAATTCTTCTGAACATCACAATCTTTCACATAGAAACTCATGTATACTACAATAAAAATAACTTTTAGTATCAATAAATAGACACATTAATAAATTGTGCTAAATTCTTTATTAGTATTACTGTATTAATTAATTTCATTAAATTCAATATCGCTATAGGTTTTGTTGACATTTACAAAGAGTGGCAATATATTATTATCACTAGTAATTGCCTCTAAAAGTGAAGAGTGTTTACCATCCAATAATTATATTTTAGCATTCTTTATAAAAAAAAATCACTAAAACGTATAATGACATAAAATGGTAAGTATCCTCTACCTCCGGTCTTATATATATATAGAGAGAGATATCTTAAACGTGAAGTATTCTTTGGTTGTATGCATAATTTTTTCTTGATACAGCAAATAGGACCAAGAAAATGAAAGAATAGAGGATATGGAAAGGATGTCACGGTTTTTCTTGAATCCTTTTTATGCCACAGTGTATGTATACCTTTTGCCTTCTTATGGACCATACAATATATACAAATACTAACAAAAACAATAAAATGTACAAAGATAATGAAGCTATATCATATTCTCACTTTATTAACTTCAAAGTTAGTATTTCTTGTGATTTAATTTATTTGTCTAATTTTTTTTTTATAATTTATTATAATATTTAATAATATTAACTTATTAAATTACAATTAATATCTTACATGATATATTTAAATTAATTATTTTCACAAAATTCAAAGAATATTTTGATGTCTTACGTATAGTATCTCTAATAGAAGATTGTGAATCAAACTAAGATAAACTAGTGAATGAAATGAATTCTACATTAATAGGGGATGAGATCTCTAAGTTACTTATCAAGCTCGAATAATCTTTATCCCTTTAAGCTAATTTTTGAAATATGAGCTAGGCCTAAAATTGAATTTGACATGATAATATCAAAAGTCAAATTCATCCTATATAGGATCCTACAAATTAAAAGTAATTGAGCATGAAATGTTAAATTCATAAATTAGGTCTGAATCCTAATTTAACGCAAAATAAATAGAAATGATGCATGGAATATATTACACATAGAAACTTCTTTTATTTTCTCCAAAGACTTCACTCACATCCTTTTTAAACGCGTGGATGATTATTAAATTTATTATCAATCTTTTGCCTCGAAATTTCATTATTTAATGAATTCAACGGTCTACCTTAACTCTCCTATCTTCTTAATTGTCTTCTTCTTTTTCACATCTCCATCATTATGTGGAGCTCAACCATTAGCCATAATCTATACACTAACCATCATTACCTAATTGAATAACTAAATTAACTTTCACTTCAAATTTTATAAACTCGTGTGTGAAAAAAAAAATCTTTTTACTAATCGCATTACTTAATATATATATATATTCTTTCGTTCACTTAATTTTACCTATTAATTTTGAATTTCACATGCTCCTTTTGTAAAAAATAATGTTTGATGTCAGTAGTTTAACATAATACTTATATTAATTGACATTTAGTATTGAGTCTTGAAAAATAATTTGAGGAATAAGTAACTAATGCTAACTTGCTAAGAATAAAAGATGAAGAAAAAAAACTTTTGTTCTTAATATTGTAAAAGTGACGACTAAAAATGAAAATCAAACTTTAAAATAAAGGACAAATAAAAATGAACAGAAAGGGTATATAACTATAAGTAATTATCGTAAGCAAGGGGTATTAGTTTGATTTAAAAAAATGATTTGTAATTCCTAAATATTTATGTATATTAACACTTGACAAAATAATTTAAGTTTGACTATTCATAAATTGCCATAGATAAGAAACATAAAATGAAGGCAAATAAATAGGAGTCTATATATAAAATAAACTCTATTATTATTATTTTTGATTTCTCATCGATGTTCGGAACTTATATTGAAACTTCGAATAAATTTGAAACACACACTATAGGGTCTATTTGGGGGTGGCGCTTCAACATGATTTTTTTATATTAAAAGCTCAAACTCGAGACTTTTGATTAAGGATAAAACAATCCCACCGCTACACTACAGATAGAGTTTATTATATATTATATTACAAAATGAATATAAAATGGACTTTCTTGTCCCTCTTGCCTCTTCCTTAATTACTTCAACAAAGAATACAAAAACCATCAAACAAAACCTATCTTTTCTCCCCTTATATAAACCAAAAAAAATCACTACAATTATTTATTAATTCTTCTATATTTGATTACTATACCCTTTCCTTAATAAATCCATTATTAATATTCCTCTTCAATTTTTTTTACTAAATTCCATATATTCATCACTAGTTACAAAAAAATTATTAATGGATTTTTTCTACAAAGCCAAAGCTGTAAAATTAAAAAGTCATCTAGACAAGTACCTTGTAGCCGATGATGATCAAGAAAATATCCGACAAAGCCGAAACGGCTCATCAAGAAAAGCCCGGTGGCTTGTTGAGCTTGTCGACGCCGAAAACAGCCACTTTATACGGCTTAAAAGTAGCTCCGGCAAGTATCTCACGGCTTCCGACGAGCCGTTTCTTCTTGGCATGACCGGAAAAAAAGTAAGTCTAATTATAGTAATTATGTCGTAATTTTAATATTTTTATTTACTTAATTATATTTTCAATACGTGTCTCTGAAATTAGAGATAGCTTGGGGCGAAGGTTTGATTGGATAATTTTTTTTAAAAAATTGTTATTATTATTATATAAATGGTTGAGTCTTCTTTATACAAGAAAAAATAAAAATTCAATAATAAAGGGATTGAAAAATTGGATTAGTTCACATGTTTTTATTCTAGTTGTGGATTTTTATTTTTTCTGAATTTTGTTATATGAAGTTCTGATTTCGCTATTGCTTAAATGTTTTTTTTGGATCAAACATGAGTTTTTTTTTAAAAAATGAATAGTCTTGAATGCTTAAATTAAAATTCTTATTTCCGTAGTGGTCAAATATTTTTTCGATCAATTATGAGGTTTTTTTTTTTTTAAAAAAATAGTCTTAAGATTAGACTCAAGATTTTCGCTTATGCTTACTTCATTGAAATTCTGATTTCCGTAGTGCTTATATGTTTTTTTTTTTATCAAACATGACCTTTTTTAAAAAAAAAAATGAATAGTCTCAAGATTAGACTCATGTTTTCGTCTTATGCTTATTATGTATAATGATGTAATTATTTTATTTTTAAAAAATATGTATATTTTTTTACATTTATTTATATTTTTAACAGGTACTTCAAACTTTGGGCGAAAAGATTAAAGATTTGAGAATAGAATGGGAAGTGGTAAGGGATGGATTTCAAGTAAAATTAAGGGGTTTTGGAGGAAAATATTTACGTGCAAATGGAGGAATGCCACCATGGAGAAATAAAGTGACACATGATAATCCTTATAGTGGTAGCACACAAAATTGGATTTTGTGGACCGTCGAACCTATTGATGTGCCTGAAAATGAATCGTTGACGGATTATTTAACTATGGTTTCAAGTTTTTCATCAGTTTCTGATGAACTTTTAAGCTTGGATTTAGGATCTCCAACTTCTGTACATTCAAGTTTTTCTTTTTCACCTAGGACGGCTAAGGTATGTTTCTTCGTTTTGTCAATTTAAGATTTTTCTTTTTCTTTGTGTATTGCCTTGTTGTTTTATTACGTCATTATTATCGTTTATAATTACTAACTAAGTGAATTGCCTGATTAATTTAAATTCATATTACATAAGATTTATTAAAGAAAACTTTAATAAATCTTTTAATTAAGAGTAGAGATATTATATTCATCCACCATAACTCCGAGTGATTCTAATAATTAACATAATTACTAGCATGTCTTTTGTGTTTAGTGCTAGATCTTTAGATTTAATAGCTAAATAGGAATATGACTAATTACTAATTAGGAAAATTAATACTTCTTTGTAGGAGTTTATGTTACATTTCTATAAACCATAATTAAGTGGAAGTAGTCTTCACTACGTAACAACTAACAACAAAGAAGGAAGTTGAGATAAAGAAGTAATTAAAGGATATAATTATGATTGCTAACTCAACTAAAAGAGTTGAGAAAAAGTAGTTAATTAAGTAAATATCACCATTTTAGTATATTTGGTTAAGCTTTTGAAAATTAAAAATATCTTATTTTAAAAAGTTGATTTGGCTAAACTTAATTTTTCGATTGTAACGCAAGTTGTTTTTCAGAAGTAAAAAAAAAAAACCAATTTCTCCTTCGAACTATTTTTGAAATGGTGGTCAAACGCATATTAAGGTATTAATATTAGAAAAAAATAATATATTTTTAACTGATTAGTCAAATACAAGACAATTCCATAAAAGTAATTTTTCGAAAACACTTCTGATTAAAAGAAAAAACAGATTTTAAAGGTTTACCCAACTATTAGCTTGAATGTAATTGAGTCCTATAATTTTGTTTATAAATTGGCAATAGCTTGTTTATTAATTCTTTTGGATAAAAACTTTTTGAAAATAAATTTGTGAAGAAGGATACAAAATTGACCTCCTTTTGATTATTGCCCCATCATTTTTTGTATTATATTTGAGAAGCCTTTATGCTATAATAAAGAATATTCATAATATACACTCCTACTTTTGTGTGATAATTGATTACCCTCTTTATCCTTTTCTTCTTCTATAAACAACAACCTATATTTTAATGATTCTATTAGAAGGACTAGAAAATAGGCGGATCGTGATAAAATGGTTGAGATTTTTATATTTTTAGTTAGATATTTTGAATTCGAGCTTAAAAATGACAAGAATTATGTTGCATGCAATATTAAATTCAGATTAATCAAACTCTATTACAGATATTCATACCCCTGTAGAAAAAAATCCAGAAAAATAGGAATATCACATAGGTATCTTCATAACAAATTCTTTAAGTTACTTTTTCTTCACATTATATTAGATTGTAAACGTGTAATATAGGTCAATTTTTGGATCTATACAATTCAAACTAGAAGAATTTCAAAGTATTTGGAAGTAAAAACTTTTGACATAAAGTCTCACAAGATAAATAGGTATGGAGCCAAAGTTGATCCAAGAAGATTTATATAAAGGAAGTAGCCTAGAACCTCCTTTGTCAAAAATAAAATCAAGTCTCCTCTAGTCGTTTCAATTATTAGAGCTCACTTCACACTAATAATCGATTTTAAATTATATATATTAAAAATATAAAATCTATGTTACACTATGGATGCCATTCAAATATAGTAGATTTTTTTTGTTAGGCCAATTTACTATTTTTGCACCTTCACCAATCAATTAACTATTAAAAATAAAAAGGTAACCATAATTATCTTGGATCCAATTTTGACCATATCTAAAAATAGAAAAACTTCAATTAGTAAAAAAAAAATATATATGTATATATTTTCACACGTGCCAACCTTGTTTTTCTCACGTGTCAAACATTTAACGCGCTTTCCTTAAAAGCGTGTCGCCCCATCAAACATTGCCGTCGTCCACTCTGTCATCATTACACAGGAAAAAAATTCTTCATTATTTCTTCAATTACTATAAAAATACTCAAAAAAATCCAATCTTTTTTCAACCCGAAGTTCTAAATCCTCAAAATTTTCACAATTTTCATCATTTTTCTTGTTGTTTCGACAGATTTCTTTACCAAAAAGATCAGCAATGGAGCTATTTCACAAGGCAAAAGCTGTTCGTTTACAGAGCCACCATGAAAAGTACTTAACAGCTGAAGAAGATGAAGAATCAGTAACTCAAGATCGTAACGGAGCTTCAAAAAACGCGAAATGGGCAGTTGAATTTGTTGAAAAAACCGAAAACGTTATTCGATTAAAGAGTTGTTATGGGAAATATTTAACAGCTTCGAATATGCCATTTCTTCTGGGTATGACTGGTAGAAAAGTTCTTCAAACTTTGCCTAATCGACTTGATTCTTCAATTGAATGGGAACCCATTAGAGAAGGACATCAAGTTAAGCTAAGGACGAGATATGGGCAGTTTTTGAGGGGAAATGGGGGTCTTCCTCCATGGAGAAATTCTGTTACTCATGATATTCCTCATCGGACGAAAACTCAAGATTGGGTTCTTTGGGATGTTCATGTTGTTGAAATTTTGGCGCATTCGACGGCGGAAACGACGGTGGTGGGTGGCAATTCTGATTCGTTTGCTTCTGAATCGAGTTCTGCTACTACTACTGGTTCATCAAAATCTTACAGCTTTTCCAGACAAGAGGTATTACTTCAATTTTTACATTCAATTTGTTTATTTTTTGTATAAAGTTTGAATTTTGACCTTATGGAGTATCTTAAATTTGGAACCATTTTTTCGTTGGGAATCGTAATAGCTTAGTTAGTTGGTATTTGAACTTTCACCTTGTTGGTGAGGGTTCGATTAAGTACATTGTAATCCCCTCTTCATTTCGGCTATCTATGTCCCAATTAAGAAGAAAAAAACATTTTTCCATTAGCAAATTGGTTTGTAGTTGATGTTGACTTTAAGGGGTTGTTTTGATCCATAATCCGGGATAGAATTTGGGATTACGTTGATCCGTTGTTTGGTTATGAGGAGTAGCTACTCCCTCCCTCCGTCCCAATTTACTGGATGTAGTTTGACTCGACATAGAGTTTAAGAAAGAAAGAAAGACTTTTGAATGTTATGATCTGAAATAAGTGTTTGTGTGGCTATGGATCATCTTATTAAGGATGAATGAAATGAACATTTTAAAGATAAGTTGTTACTAAATAAAGAACTGTGTCATTTTCTGGAATTGATTAAAAACGAAAGTGTGTCGTATAAATTGGTATGGAGGGGGTAATATTTTACGAATATGTTGCTATTAGCTATCACACATTGGATGTTGGATAGCTTATAATCCTGGGATTATTAGTCCCTGCATACTTTTCTTTGGTTTACCTTAAGAGAGCTCCGGCGTGGACTGGATGGGAGTTCATATGCCAAATTATTTCGAAAAAAGATTTAAATTTATCCCTCTAGTTCTGTCTGTGATTTAAAATTAGGCTCGGTTGCACTTTGGTTTGGAGCCTCATTATGGTTATGGACAAATACGAGATGATTTGTTATATGAATAGTCTCGTGAATGTATAATTGTATGTGAGTGTTTTTACCATTTTGGCTTATGATTATTAGGAGTGTTCTTTTAACATGTTGGTGTTCGAGTCAGCTTATCTTATCACTTGCTATAATCGATAGATTTTAGTGTCGGTTGAACTTGTTAATTTGGAATGTGAATTCAATGATTATTATGTTATGGTACTCAATTATCTGTTTTTTTTCTTTTGGCAGTCAAGTGATTCATTGATTAGTTCGCCGCCTAAGTTGGTAGATGGAAGGCTTATATATTATCACATAACAGATGAATTTGGAGAAATTGACGAAGGAACAGAGGGACTTTGCATAACTTTCAAGGGAAATAGTGTTGATGATCTAAAGAAGAGATTGGAGGAGGAAACTGGGCTCGAGGATATTACTGTGTGTACTCGGAGTGCTTTGAATGGGAAGCTTTATCCTCTCCGTTTGCAGCTTCCTCCAAACAATGCAAATATGAACGTTATTATATTGCCATCTTCATCTAAAGGTGAGCCTTTTACTCTTCTACTTGTCTTGAACTTGGTTTCATTTCGTGAAAGTTTGAATTTTTAGGTCCATCGTTCTGTTTGAGAATTTTAGTTCATAACGAGCTTATAAACGTTTATAGCAATCAAAATAATCACTATTGATGCTATTGACCCTTCAGCTTCCATTTGGAATTAACCAAATCACTAATGTCTTGTTCGGTCATTTTCACCTCCGTTCTTGAATAAAACGTCATCAATGCTAGCCCCTGATTGCCTTCTAACCAACGTCACATAGAACAATTAAGGAACTTACTCAAAGCTTGTCTTAAGTTTAACATGTTGCATCAATTTGGCTGTCAATTGATGGTTTGAATGCTCGTTCGAGGGTATCAATTGATGACATGAGTGCTTAGTTTGAGAGTACTTCTTGTGTTCTGTTGCCACCCGATCTCATCATTCTTTCGATAATTGTAGTAGTGTTGAATCCCATACACAATGACGCTAATCTTACTATACTTGAATTCGTCTTTATTGCTAACGTGTTAAACTTTGTGTTATGGCGTGTTTCAGAGGCTAAAGATATTGCATAACCAAGAATGCCATTGTAGCCCAACTCGTGGAGCACTTAACGCGGATTGTTGCAGTAGATGGATGTAGCTGGATTTTTGTATGAGTAAAAGATGAACGTCGTGTAAACGTATATCTCCATTGTATATTAAGTATTTGTATATAAGGTTTTGAGTATTGAGAGAGATATAATAGTTACTAGAATATCTGCTCTTGATGTTAATATCATCATACACACTTCCACAGAATAATTGAAAATTGAAAAGAGAATCTGGTGGATTTTTTTTGTTCATATTATTCATGAGGAGATTTCTTCAATTGTTTTATTTTGGGCAAGAAGTTTTCGATAGCGTCTAACGTTTGCAGTAACGTCTACATATTTTGATATTGGTGTAACGTAAGATTTTCAGTTTGTTCAAAAGAGATCGATACATCACCATTGAGAGTGAGGTGCACTACTTTTTTAATCTTTCTATTAAAAGGAGAAGTGTGGAGGTTGTACTTGATCTTATTTTTATTTTAAAGGAATTAAAAAAAGGCATTGCCTAGGACATCACATATAGACGTGTCCTTTAATTTGACTATAATTGATATTTATGACATTTAATTTCGAGCGAAAATTGAAAGATAATTAAATTTGTATAACATTGTCTAGGACATCATATATAGATGCGTCCTTTTGATATTTATAACATTTAATTTCGAACGCAAATCGAAAGACAATTAAACTTGTATATACAAGTTCTACGTGACAATTTGGGCAAATTGCAAAACAGATATATAGTTGAACTACCACAGCTTAATCTTTTTATATTTAATGAAAAGCCTCACAAACATAAATTAGGTATAAATAGTATATAAAACTACTTTATTAGATATATATCTATACGATATACATTAATTTTATCTTTACTTTTAAATAACTATGTAGTTTACCACTAATTAAAAGTTTCATACCATATATTGAGAAAGATACACATAGATACATATATTTTTGCTATCAGATACACATAGATACATATAGTTTTGCTATCAGATACACTACGATAGGGAGAGAGGCGAGTGAGTTGGGGAGGGAGGCAAGCGAGATAGTCAGGTATTCCAAATACATGTGAATCACATCAGATACATGTATCTGTATGTATCTGGTGTGATTCACATGTATATGGAATACCATATACATAAGTGAGTGGCGAGTGAGATGGGAGGAAGGTGAGAGAGATTTGTTATGTATCTGAGATACATGCAAATCCACTTGAATACAGTATTTCTAGAACAAATTACATCTAATTTTGACTTCATTTATCTCGAGATACATATATTTGGAAGTATTTAGATGTACCAAAGTTTGATAAGATTCGTAATATTTTAAATTGAAATGTATTTAAGTAAATTAGTTCCGAAACTAGTGGAATTTCTATAACGTTCCCAAAATTTTAATCTTACCAAGTTTAATGCTGCAGGCCCAGATATAAGTGGTGGAATTGACAATTCGAGAGATACATTATTTTCACCATTAATCTTTGCAGGTACAGGACCCATTCCTAAAGTGATGGAAATTGGAACCCAGAGAGACGGATTTAGAATATTAAATTTATGGAGTCTGAATCACACTATTTTATTTATTGAATAACAAATACATTATTTATGTATATTAGGTGAGTTTGTTACTATACATATAAAATTAAAGCCAAAATTATTGAATTTTACCAAATTCGTAACTTACATTATAGCTTGACCTTAATTAGCCTAACACAATCCCTAATATTGATTGTATTTAATGATTGAAATAGGAAAAAATACAATAACTAGGCAACACTAATTGATACTCCGTGTATTTATTTTTACTTGTTCAGATTGGACTTTAAACATCACTTAACAAATTAGAAAAAACTATCTAATTAGACAAACATTCATGCCATATTTACTAAGTTTTTCTATAATTTGAAATAATTACCTATTGTATCACTAATTAATAATTATTACTAGTAGATATACTAAAATACGGAGAAACGAGCTAGATAGTAGGTAGATGAACGAGATAGTCTATATATCCCATATACATATGAATCACGCTAGAGACATATATATATGATATACTAGATATATGAATTTGGGATACCAGATACGAGAAAAGAGACGAGTGAGATAATCAAATACATATAAATCCACTTGGATACAATGTATTTCGAATAAATTACATGCTCCTGACAAGTCAAGACATATTTAAGTCTGTGACTTTTCAAACACATCCTTAATGTTTGACAAAGACAAGTTCATACTATAAAATATTTTACTTTCCAACTGATGAATGTCTAAAATTGTTGTACTTTAATTCTTATGAATGTCCTTTGGAACGATTCAATTGGTTTGGAGAGCGGTTGTTTATACAGATGATTTAGGATCGATCTTTCCTCAACGTCTTATGAGTCGAGTCTGTTAGCATAGGACTTGTCTAGTACGATTTATATTCATATATGGTTTGCAGACTATTACACAGTAAATGGTTTATCTATACACAGTGCCTACCGAAAAATCTCTCAGTTCTTATACATATAATTGGCTCTCATCATTATCCGTATTTATTTATTTTTTCTGAAAAAAAACACTGAAAGATTTTCTTTGGTTGGATAAAATACAAAACATATTCTAAATTGATGAATCATGTATCTGTCCCAAGACTCCAAACATATACTATATATCACTTCTCAACATTCTAACCAATCACGATAGTAATAAAGTGGTAAATATTCTTTTATTTTGATCAAATATTTTGATTTTGAATTTTGAGTACGAAATCGTGTTTTATATGAAAATGTTTAATTATTGATTCAGTTAATCTTGCTTTATGTAAGTTATAATTTTCATATAGGAAGGAAATTTAATTTGAATCACTTTTGATTAATTAGGTACAATGAAGCCCAAGATTTTTTGTTCATTGTAAATTGTCCATAATATAGCCCAAGATTTTTTGTTCATTGTAAATTGGCCATAATATAATTTGATTAGGGAAAACTACTTATTAGACATACATCCATATCATATATACTAATTATTCTATACTTTTAAATAATTACGTATCTTATTATTAATTAAAAATTTCCTATCATATATTGAGGAAGATACACCTTGAAACATGTATTTCTGCTACTAGATACACTAAAATAGGGAGAGAGGCGAGCAAGATAGTCATGTATCCTAGAGGGCAGATACATGTGAATCACACTAGATACATGTATATGTATGTATCTAGTGTGATTCGTGTGTATTTAGGATACCAGATATATAGGAGATGCGAGTGAGATGGGAGACGAACAAAATTTGTTACGTATACTAGATACATGCGAATCCACTTGGATACAATATATCTAGAACAAATTACACTTAATTTGACCTCAAGTATCTCGAGATACATGTATCTGGACGTACCAAAATCTAATAAAATGCAAACTGGAGTGTATCTAAGTAATTAACTCCTAAATTAGTGGGATTTTTATTAATTTCCAAATTTAATGAATTAATCAACAATTGTTTAATTGTGATAACCCAACTCTTGATAGGCAAACAAATTTCAATAAAAAATGAGCAAAAGATTTTTAATTCAAAGAGGTTTTGAGATGAGAGGATTTTTAGGTATTTGTTTATTACTTCTAAATCTTTTAATTAAAAAAGGTCAACTGTTCAAAAAAATAAAAATAAAATAAAATGTATGCCAATGCAGCAAAATGTGAGATGTGGTGATTTAAACTTGTGACCTTTAGTTTAGAGCCACTTTAATCAACCTTTGCCAATGGGCACTCTCTCAAAATCATATTTAAAAGTATGTTCAAAAGTTAATAAATACATATAGAAAGTAATTTTCAATCATTTTTGGTTAAAGATATTTAACTGATCATCTTTAATTAAAAATAGTTTTGCTTCGATTCATAAGTCATACATATAGAAACGTTTTGACAATATGAAGAATAAAGCTAAAACATGGTACTCCCCCTTCTTTTTTGTTTAATTCATTCATCCAAACTTTCATTTTTCACAATGATTGAGGAATTTGACTCGAACCTTTACCATCCAAATTTTCATTTTCTATCATGATTGGGGAGTTTTATTTGAACCTTTATTTCATTTTTTTTATCATGATAGGTGAGTTTTATTTGAACCTTTATCATCTAAACTTTTATTTTTATGATGATTGAGGAGTTTGACTTGAACCCTTACTCGATATATATATAATATATATATATATATGGACAGCCTCAACTTCCCTTAACTATACAAAATTCAAGACTGTTATTAAACAAAAGAAATTAGGGTTTGCTTTTGGAAATTGGTTAGACCATTTTTTTTATTAGGTAATTACCCTTCACGTGCCTACTTCACGTTAATCATAACAATCGAGTTTGATATCTAAGAATAAATAAATTATTGATAAAGAATCATCCTTCTTTAACAAATAATTATACACCATGTGAATCTAGATTAATAAGATAATTTTAATACAAAATGGTTATTAATATCTTGTTTGGATGATTGTTACCTATTGTTACTTTGATGCATGAAATTATATAACATCGAAAAATGTTACAATTTATCAAAAGTTTATATTCATTAGAAATACAACACCATAGATTATATTATGAAATAATACGTAACAACCATCTCATATAATATATAAAAAAGAAGCTAAAGTGATCATATGTCCATATCAATATTCTAACTTAATTAAAATTATTATAAGTATTAATACCTAAAACATTCCTTCTCCTTTTTTAAAAAAATTATTTCTAATGACTTCCCTCACATCATTATCAAAGGCGTGGATAATTACACCAAAAATTTTGCCCTTAAACACCATGATTCAGACAACAATATTAATTAATTATTAGCCACTAATTAAAAATTTAATTCGTTCTTTCAATGAATTCAAAGGTCTATTTTTTAATTTAATTATTCTTATTAATTCCACGGCTTCTTCTTTTCATATATTCCACCATTTCCCACCCCTTTGAGGAGCTCAAGCATTAGCCATGATCTTTAATTTCATAATTTTACTTTTTTATAAAATTACAACGGTTGTGTATCGATCGGTTCGGTTCATTTATAGATTTGACTTATCGATTATCGATTTGTAGATATGCTAAACCGTTAAGAACCATTAAGATATTACTTATCGGTTATTGATCGTTATCGGTTTAACCTTTAAGATTTGACACGAAAAATAAATGATTGTAAATCACTTAGTGATAGATTGTGTTATGCTCAAAAGCAACACTAACACATTGTAGAATAACCGAAAGTTTGAGACTGTCAGAAATAAAAATCTGAAACTAAATCTTAAGTCAGGGACTTTATATACCGGATGATATAAATATAATTTATTGCTCTAATTCACTATCGAGTTATAGGTTAACCCGTTAAGAAAGAACCTCAAACCGTTCAAACCTGATAACCAGATAATAAAAAAAAATTAAAACCGTTAAACTAATAACTCATTACCAGTAAAAAAATAACTTTTTTTGATTTAGATTATCGATTTCGATTTGATTTTGAACAGCCCTAAACAGTAATATATATAGTAAAATTTGTGTTTGACCAAAGTTCTAAAGTGCTTTCGCAAAAAAAAAAGAAAAAAAAAACTACATCTTTTAGCTTCTAGAATTACTTAAATCAAAACACTTACTCCCTCCGTCCCATTTTATGTGAGGTAGTTTGACTCGGCACAGAGTTTAAGAAAGAAAGAAAGACTTTTAAAATTTGTGGTCCAAAATAAATGATAGAAATTTATGTGGCTGTAAATCATTTCATTAAGGGTAAAATAGACATTTAATAGTTAAATTGTTACTTAATATAGAAATATACAATTCTTTTTTGAACTGACTAAAAAGGAAAGTAAGTCACATAAATTGAGACCGAGGAAGTACTATTTTATTCCTTCTAAAAACTTGGTCAAACATCTTAACCCTCTGAAATAGTTATTTCTTTGAAAATAAAAAGATAAGCATATTTCACTTTCCATAAAACTTTCCATAAAGTTTGATCAAACAAACAAATATTATTATAATTAGATTTAAGTTTGACTATTCATAAGGAACCACTTAAATGGTAATTTATGGAAAGAAGAGTCAACTATATAGTATATTATTAAACCCATGAGTAATACATTATACAATATTATAAATGGTTTAGTAACCTTGTCCCTCTTGCTTAACCAATTTAGCAAGAATAATACAAGAATCATCAAACAAAAACTATCTTTTTCCTCTTAAAAAGTGACATCACTAGTATTATTTATTTTGTTCCTATATATATACACTTATTTGATATCCCCTTTGCTTAATTATAATCCATTATTAACAAAAGTTAATTAGTACTAATGGAGCTGTTTTATGATGCTAAAGCTGTAAGATTTAGAAGCCATTTAAACAAATACTTAGTAGCTGATGATGATCAAAGAACTATCCGGCAAAGCCGGAACGGCTTATCGAGAAAAGCTCGGTGGCTGGTGGAGCTTGCAGACCCCGAAAACAGCCACCTTATACGGCTGAGAAGTAGCTCCGGCATGTACCTCACTGCTTCTGACGAGCCGTTCCTTTTGAGCCTGACAGGTGTTGTAACTTTCTCGTACAATTTTTGAATATCTAAATTTTTCAATTTATACTTTCAAAGATTGGTTCAAATCAATTCCCGAGAAATGAAAAGTTTCATGTAAATTGGAACAAAGGAAGTACTAATTCAGAGTTTAACTTGTATATACAAACAAAAATATACATATTTTAAACTATTAAGTCACATTTAATTACTTGTTATGACAGATAACTTGTCTTGTTTTCAAGATTCCCAATTCTTTTATGGAAAGTTACATATAGACATCTTTTGAATGACTTAGTTTATCTACTCCATTGACATATATATTGTTACCAAAAACTCGATATGAGTCTAAATCCATCCTCAAATAGTAGCTATCGTCTATATGAATCTCTTCTTTCCATTGCGCTTTATCTCTAGCTTACGCTAGAATGCTAGATAAATATGAAACTATGCTCCAAACCAAAAATCACATAAATAGTGAGTTTTGTTCAGAAAATTCCGAACTCATAAAATTAAAATCCTAAATTCGTCTTTAATCTTAAGTCTCATTATTGGCAGGAGAAAAGAAGGTTCTTCAAACGTCACCGGAAAATATGGAGGATGTGAAGATTATGTGGGAACCATTAAGGTATGGGTTTCAAGTGAAGTTAAGAGGTTATGGAGGAAAATTTTTAAGCGCAAGTGGAGGGACACTAAGATGGAGCAATAGAGTTACTCATGACAGTCCTCATAGTGCTACTACACATAATTGGATTTTGTGGAATGTTGAACCTGTCGATGTGCCGGAAGATGAGTCGTTGACGGATTATTTGACGATGGTTTCAAACTTTTCGTCGGTTTCCGATGAACTCTCTACCTTGGATTTGGGTTCTCCCATGTCTATGCATTCAAGTCTCTCTTTCTCACCTAAGGTAATATTAATATTTTTACTGCTGTTTTTCTTTTCATAACTACTTTATTTGCCGCATTTGAGCCGAGGATCTTTCGGAAACAGACTCTCTACCTCCACGAGGTAGGGTCTACGTACACTTACCACTGCCCAAACCCCATAAGTCTACACTCTATCACTCTTTTCTGGAGTCACAAACTCTAAAGAACAAAATGAAAAGAGTAATTAGTTAAACACTTTTTGTTTTTGACAGAGTCCTCTAACTAGAAGACCAGCAATGGAGATTTTCCAAAAAGCAAAAGCCGTTCGTCTACAGAGTCGCCATTACAAGTACTTAACAGCTTTGGAAGACGGAGAATCCGTCACCCAAGACCGTAATGGCGCTTCACAAAATGCAAAATGGACTGTTGAATTTGTCGAGAAAACTGACAATGTTATCCGCCTAAAAAGCTGTTATGGCAAATACCTCACAGCATCAAATCAGTCTTCTCTTCTTGGTATGACTGGTCGAAAAGTCCTGCAGACTCTGCCTAGTCGACTCGATTCTTCAATCGAATGGGAACCCATCAGAGAAGGGAATCAAGTGAAGCTTAGGACTCGATATGGGCAATTTTTGAGGGGTAATGGTGGAATTCTTCCATGGAAAAACACTGTGACTCATGATATTCCGTATCAGACGGCTACACAAGACTGGGTACTTTGGGATGTTCATGTTGTTGAAATCTTGGGTGATTCCTCTGTTGTTCCTAAGAGGCCATCACCATTAGGTCTTCCTTCAGATTCATGTGCTTCTGAATCTACATCTACCTCTGTTGTTTCCTCGGAATCCTCAAGCTTATCTAGACAAGAGGTACTAAAGTTTCCAACTTTACTTGGAATGTGACTTCGTGAGCTGACAAAATCAACTTATATTTTTGGTAATTCGTTTAATCTGTCCAAGTTTGAACTTACTTTCCAACAGGTTGAAGTCGAAATGACTCATCAAATTATTGAGTTAAAATAATAAATGGAGCAGGCCAAAATGCAATTTAAAGTCAAATAACAAAATCAGTTTCGGAGATTATATAGGTTTGAAAGAATTTACGAAAGATATTGTTAAGTATCCCACATTGGTTGATGGATAAGTTATTTGTTTCGACAATTCCCTTCTTATGAGCTAAGTTTTATTGTTGAGTTAAACCAATCAGTGTCGAGCCCATGTTATTGTGTGTCCCAATGTTGCGCGCCCATATTATGTTGCCAACGCTCCAATTGTCTTGGCAAGTCTGGAGGGGTGTTAATTGTCCCACAATATTGTTTGTCTCTTTATATGATCTTTGACAATCTCCTTATGGACTTGAGTTTCTTCACAAACATATTAGCTCACTTCTCTTTTCCCGAAACAAAAGGAAGTTGGACGGGTTGGGTATGACCCGTTATTTGATCCATCTTGACTCAACCTACCTTGGTCCAACACAATTCTAGCGTGGTTGGATCATGACCCAATTACTAATTTGATCCGTTTTTACAGATTTGATCTATACCATGGTTTGCCACCTCTAGTGAATTCAGTGATTTTGTTATGGTACTCAATTTTCTTTCTTTTGTTTTTGCAGTCAAGTGATTCTTTTGCTAAGTTGGGAGATGGGAGGTTTATATTTTACTATATTGCTGATGAATTTGGAGAAATTGATGAGAAAATGGAGGAACTTTGCATAACCTTTGATGGAAATACTGTTGAGGAGCTAACTAAGACATTGGAGGACGCAACAGGGCTTGACGAAATTATTGTGTGTACTAAGAGCCCTTTGAATGGGAAGCTTTATCCTCTCAGCTTGCAACTTCCACCCAACAATACAACTATGAATGTTGTTGTATTGCCAAAAGGTGAGGCTTTTACTCGTCTTGAGTTTGTTGCATTTTGTAAAAGTTTTGGAATTTTGGTTTTAAATAGACTAGAATGTTCATTTCCATTAAAATAGCATGAGCTTGCTTTACGTAGAGTTTGTGTAAGATTTTATGCCTTGTGTTGAGTGTAAACTCGTAAAAGACGATTATGGGTAGCTCAGGTTAGGCTTAATATCAACTACAACTAGAAGGTGTCAAATCAATAGGGGAGCCTTGGAGCTTATGTTGCTCGGGTTCTCCAACAATGTCACTGCATCCATGTCGGATCCACCAAAAATGCACTATTCTTGGAGTATCCGACACACATTTGTCGATATTTTTGAAGAGTTTGAGCAACATAAAATAAAATGGAGCAAAGGTAAGGTTGTCAGGTCACATGTTCGAGCCATGGAAGCATCCATTAATGCTTGCATTAGGGTAGGATGTCTACATCACACCTCGCAGCCCTTCCCCGAATTTTGCGTGAACACGAGAGGCTTTGTGCATCGAACTGTCCTTTTTTTTTATATATCTTTTAATTCCCAAAGGTGTTAACATTTTGGTGAAGATACTTTGCAGACAATTTTAATATTATTTCACTTATAGGCTGTAATAAGTGAAACAAAAGAAAATAATCACTTTTAGGTTAATGGTAGCACATCATATTCTGCCCAAAGGACAAACAAAGTGAATTAGTTATGTTTTAGGTTTTTACGTAGTAGTCACAATGCTTATTGACTTGTAACATTTTTTTCCCCTCAAGCTATTACTCCAGATTCTCTTTCAGACCATATGTCCAGCATTCCCGAGTTGAATGGTTCGAATTTCAGTGAATGGAAGGAGCAATTACAAATTACTTTGGGATGTTTGGATTTAGATTTGTGTTTCAGAATTGATGAACCTTTGGAAGAATGTGCCAACTATGCTACTTGGGAACACTCCAACCAGTTAAGCCTCATGATCATGAAGAGTAAGATTGCTAAGAACATCAACAAATCAATACCAGATTCTACTCGAGCAAAAGAGTTCTTGGCATCTGTTGAGCAACAATTCAAGGATTCAGATAAGCCATTAATAGGTAAGCTCATGGAAATATTTACGGCTAAGAAATATGATGGGTCTAGTGGTGTGCGCGAGCACATTATGGAAATGGATGATATGGCAGAACAACTTAAATCAATGGATATGACCATTTCAGAATCCTTTTTGGTGCAATTTGTTCTCAATTCTCTTCCTTCTCAATTCGGTCCATTTAAAATTAGCTATAACACAAACAAGGAGAAATGGACCATGGATGAACTCATTGTGATGTGTGTTCAAGAGGAGGAACGATTAAAGAGAGAAGGATTGCTATTGGTTCACTTAGCATCACAAGGTCATAAAGGAAAAGGACCAAAGGAAGGGAAACAAAAGGGAAAGAAATCACCAAATCATGGCAATCTGAAGTGCTTCTTTTGCAAGGAGAAGGGACACTTGAAGAAGGATTGTCCGAAACGCAAGACTTAGTTTGAAAAGAACGGTAATTCAATTGCTTATGTATGTTATGAATCAACTAAGTTGATGCTTTTTTTAATATTTGGAGGTTAGATTTTGATGTCATGACACATTTAACTTTTTTTTGCAGGTTGGTTACAACCTGAGACCTACAGTGAAAATACTCTCATGGGGAATAAAGCACCTTCAATTAATTTTATAGAGACTGATAGCTAATTTTCAGTAGAAGTTATTGACAAAGTTTGAACAATACCTACCTATTGTATTGCTTATATTTCTAGAAATTTTGTTTCTTTGCCCTGATGATCAAGGATATTATGTTAAGTTCGGAAATAAAGTTTCAAGGTATTTTCGTGTATATAAATTTAGTATTTATTCTTCCCTTTCTCTTAATCCTTTTTTGCTTTACATGTCGTAACAAATAATGGCACCAAAAGAACACACATGGTGGTTTACGTCGGTTACAACTATGTATAAACGTCCTAGATAAATCTTGAACTTACAAAGGGTAATTCAGCAGGCCAAGATAGAAGCATATGAATTGACAATTGGATTTATAAATGTTAGTATACATTATTTTCACCAATAATCTTTGCAGGTACAGGACCCATTCCTAAAGTGATGAAACCGAACACGATCTCTAACAATAATTTCAACATCAAAGACTTTTGAAATCAATTTGGTTACGTTGTGACAGTCACTGCATATACGCAAATTCTTGAAAATGCGTAAAGGAGTACCTGGTTTTAGTTTCAGAAGTCCATAAGCAATGGCAAGTCTCTCACTGTGCAGTTTAAGTGACTGTCTCTTCCCATTATCAAGTTCATCAACCGTTGATGCGTGTGACAGGTCAGGAACATACCCTGCTGCTTGGAGTCTTTTTTCTATAACATCCAAAAACTCATAAATTTCTTTAGTATGCAAATGAGAAGTATCTCCAGCGAAAAACTCATGGAAAACACCATTAATTTCAATTAAACTACAACCCGGATCTTTTCTAATACCCTTATCAGTCATCAATTTCCTAATCATTCCAGCCTCGTCCCATCGGTTAGCAGTTGCATATACTCTTGACAGCAGAACATAAACACCGCTAGTGTCACTTCCTTCAGACTCCATTATTTTCCTAGCCACTTCTTCACTGAACTCTATGTCAGCATTTTTCTTGCAGCAACCATCAAGAAGACTCCTCCATATTGCTGCATCAGGTTTCATTGGCATGTTTGATACAACATCAAGAGCTTTGTCAATACACCCCGCACGTGCCAAAAGGTCAACTAGACAACCATAGTGCTCTAAAACAGGCCTAATTTTATACTCGGAAACCATTTTATCAAAATAGCTACGACCCTCATCAACCAAGCCCCTATGATTACAAGCACTCAAAATACCAACGAATGTGATCGAGTCAGGCATTACTCTTTTACTAACCATTTGGTTAAAACAACGAAACGCTGCCTCAACCTCCCCGTGCATTGCAAATCCTAATATCATCGTATTCCAAGAATTCAAATCACGTCTACTCATCCTCTCGAAAACCTGAACAGCTATATCCACGGAACCACATTTACAATACATATTCAGTAAGCAATTATTCACCAGCAAATCAAAATCCAAGAAACTCTCATACTTCCTCAAAATATAAGCATGAGCCCACATCCCCAACGACAACGCACCCAAACCAGCAGAAGCATCAAGGACACTCTGCATTGTATACCCATCAGGCTCAAACACCTTCTGCATCTCCGAAAACATTCTCAACGCATTTTCAAACTCACCCGATTGAACCAGAGCATCAATCATAACATTCCAAGAAACCAAACTTCTCTCAGGAATTTCATCAAACACCTTCCTCGCATCCTTCAAACACCCACAAGACGAATAAAAATGAATCAAACTATTATTCACATACACATCTGAATCAAACCCAAGTTTCAAAGCAACCCCATGTGCTTGTTTCCCTTCAGAAAGAGCAAAAAGATAAGCACAACCCTTGAGCACAAATGGGAAAGTATGTTTATCAGGCACAACACTCTTAACCATTCTTTGAAAAAGCAAAAAGGCTTCACCTTTACGATCATTACTATGAGCACAACCTCTAATAAGAGTATTCCAAATGAAGGAATTGGGGTTTTCCAAATTACCAAAGAGTTTAAAACTATAATCAAGATCATTCATGGAAGCAAAATGGAGAATTCTGCTGTAGAGGAAAAGGGCATCTGGGTGGTCTAATGGGGTTGTTCGAAGAGTATAAGCGTGTACTTGTTTGAGCTGAGAAATTGAAGTGCATTGCGTCAAGATTTGGAGGATATGGCGTCGATGCTCACTAGTATTGGTGTTGATGGTGAGAGTTGTTGTTGGCCTTGTTGGTGTTGATAGAATCATCTTTTTTTCTCATATCCCTCTACAGGGGTGAATGTTTAAATTATCGAAATATACCGCCCAACATAAAATATTACGTTACGTAGTTCAATATGTAATATTACTGAGAAAAGTATTGAAAACAGTTTTAAATTCTACTTGAATTATCAGTTCCATTCTCGAACTATTGACCACCTGAAAATACCCCTAAATTTTCGGCACTTTATTTGATTAACTAAACTTAAATACACATTCAATCTTGCAACATGAGTGAAATACACCCTTAAATTCCCGCCAAGTTAAGAGGTATTTTCAACACTTCCCTCGACTTTTTATTGAGAGTGCCATGCTCCTACAAGAGTTTTAAACCACTTGATATGTCAAGTGACAAATCAACGATGTATCTAAGTTTAGTTTGTCATGTAGAGGGGTGTTTTTAACAATATCAATAGTTTGGAGACGAAACTAATAATTTGACCCAAATTCAGGGGTGTTTTCAATACTTCCCTCTGTATAGTACTCCCCCTGTTTCAAAAAGAATGACCTACTTTCTTTTTTAACCTATTTAAAAAAGAATGACTTCTTTCCTTTTTTGGTAGTATTTTAATTTCAACTTTTCACGTGACATGTTTAAGGACACAAGATTAAAGGACAATTTTGTACATTTGACATAACTTTAATTTAGGATCACACGATTCAAAAATCTTCTTTATTTTCTTAAACTCCATGTCAAATCAAACTAGACCACTCTTTTTGAAACAGAGTAAATATTATATATGAGGGGAAAAACACTATACATAATGTCAACCTGGTATAAAAGTGTATTATTGTATATTAAAGGGCGTTTATGCACAATATGGGCTAAATCACGTACAATATTATATACTCCTTTTGTTTTAATCTATTGATGTAGTTTGACTTGACAACAAGTTGAAGATCTAATATATTGTATAGTTATAAATCATTTCATGAAAGATATATTGAATATTTTAAAATTAAATTATTAATAAATAAATTTCGTATCATTCTTTTTGAGGTCGACTAAAAATAATTTGAGTAAAAAGTGCAAGGAAAACATGATTTATATTATACTCAACTTCTTTTTTCAACATTTCTCATCTTCACAAAACACACTCCAAGAGAATACTTTTTTTTTCCGTTTAGATAAAATAAGATAAAAAGCTCTCTGATTACACCTATGATCATATCTTAATCTTCTTTCTTACACTTAAAATTACATTTTCCAAAATAACACTTAGCAGCAAAGCATCCACAATTAGGAGGACAACTCTTAACACAGTCATCATCAGTGTTGCAAGTAATTACTTTTGGTGTAGGTATACATATACATTTCTCCAAGAAACATATATAAAATCCATCTTTGCATAATGTAAAATCATCACAATCATCTTGTATTTGACATGTTTGATCTCCCAACACCACACATGATGGTGAACCTATGAATATCCATGGAAAAACATAATGTTAATTAAGCAATAACGCGACTTTTGTAGGTCGATAGGTAAATAAATCGTTAACGTTTGAAATATATGAATCTTGTAGTGCACACATATACACGTGTATATATATGCATAAAAAAATGTTACCTAACAAAATGAAGACAAAAATAATGGAAAGCACGATGGTTGATTCTTTCTTCATCTAAATTCAACACAATTACTATATATCTCGAATTTCAATGATACTTTTTCTTTTGTACAATATGAATTCATAACATTAGTCATGTTATATATAGATGGTGCAACAACTCACTAATTGAATTGATTCAATAAATTTCCAAATCTAGAAGATATGATAAGAGCAACATATGCAATTCATTAGTCAACTTCCCTGGAAGGTAAAAAAGGAAATAAATTAATATTTCCATTTATTTTATGTTACTTTCTCCGTTTAAAAAATAATTACCTAGTTTGACTTGACACATAGTCTAAGAGAATATATAATTAACAAGATTTTTTAATTTTGTGATCATAAATTAAAATCATGTCAAATGTACCGAAATATTTGTTAATCTTGTGGCCTTAAACATGTCATGTTGAAAGTTGAAATTAAAGTGTAGTCAAAGAAAGAAAGGGATCAACTTTTTTTTAAAACAGACTAAAAAGGAAAGTAAATTATTATTTTTTAAACGGAGAGAGTACTCTCTCTATACCATATTAAGTAAATTTGTGAGGCAATGCACAAATATTAAGAAAAACATTCGAAGTCATAATTTAAACCATATTTTCCACTATTACCCTTAATGAAATCATAATATAACTTTATAACTAGTGCATTTTATCTCCTAGAAAATGTAAAACTTCGTTAAAGTAAATGACAACTGTGGAAAAAATTTCAAACATTCATCTTAAACTTTAAACAATTCAGTTATTTTGAATAATGAAAAAAACTTTGAAAATTTACATGCTCATACTTTCATACTATCCTTTGATGACTAATATATATAGGGGTCCCCCCCCCCTCGTATCTTCTCTCTCTCTATATATATATGCACACACTACTTTAAAAGCATGAACTCACTAAATTGAATTAAACTATTATAATACCTCCAACTAAAAATACCAATGAAGTATATCTTCTATATTTTATATGATGTTTATTTATTTATATTACATTAAAAGTAGACACATTTTCGCATTGAAGAGTTGTGATGACTTTTTCGAATGGTTATGACTTTCTCCAAGGATTGTGTCTTTTTCGAAGAGTTGTGACTTTTCTGATAAGGCACAATAAACATATATGGTTCATATTACGTACCTTTTGTTTGCTATTAATGAAGGGGTTTAGTGACAAGATTTTCTATTCTTTCATCTTGTTTTATTATTATTATTATTGAATATCTTTTCTTTTCTTTATTTTTTTGTGTTTGTTTCCTGTCTATTAGACTTCTTTAGTTAAATTTTCTATGAAAAAATGTATCTTTTTGGGCTAAAAAATTAGTTCAAATTCTTGAACTTTTAAAGTATATATACTACTTAGCATATAGGGTACGAATGTGTCACAATAAAAATTGGACGTGATGACACTCATCTTATTCCACCAAGACAAATCAGCCTAAAATCCAAATATAATGATAAAATATTGAAGTAAAATAACAACAAAAGTTTAAAACCAAATAATAATGCGGATAACAAAATCAACTTAATTAAACCCCCAAACCTGATTGTCATGTGCACACGTCTCTAATGTATTACAACTGATTTGAAAGAAAAATATAAGTCTTAATGACATTATTTCCAGAGAAGAACAAGAACATAAACATAATAAGGAATAAGAGGGTCCACTATGATGACAAACAACTACCTCTCAAGTATGCATAGTGAAGTCTTGGACACATAATGGAAAAATGATAATCACGAAGTATCACGCCCCGAGCCTATACCCTGGGCGGGACTGACACTCGAAGATCATTGCTGACCCCAAACGAACCCTTGGCCTGGCTTACTTAACTCAGCGAAAGACTTAAACATAAGAAACTATAACTCATGCATAACTTAAGAAATATTAACCAAAATGGCAACTCAGTCTTTAAACAACATCTGAACGATAATGTAAAGACAACTGAACTACTAACTGTCTATGAAGCCTCTAAAACAACTGAGATGGATATTGGGACAAACCTCACAACATCCTAATGAACTAAACTAGAAAGCGAATAAAAGAGTCCTCCGGAATGCAAGGAGGCTCACCAACAGACTCTGAATGCTCAAACTAGATCAACGAGGCGCTGAATACCGATCATGGTTACATGCGTCTGCATCATAATACGATGCAGGCCAACTGGAATCAGTACATTGAATGTACGAGTATGCGAGTTAGAAATACTAACATACAAAGGCTTGAAAGGAATCTGAAAGAAACACTTACCTTGGCTCTTCTCACTCATGAATACTTAACTGAACTCAATATTTTCAATATAAAGCAGTTTAAAACAAGTGCAATATAAAGAAAAATTGTTTGAAGGCATGATGCCAACTCTGTGTATATACAAGGATACAACATAACTCTGAAATGTATGTAAAAATACAATAACTTCTGTGGGAGTTTCTCTAACCGACAACCATCACTATGAGCCTAAGTAATGGTACAACGCTTTACCTCACGTTGCCAAGGACCGTACTATACCTTGCCATCGATATAGAACATGAACTACTAAGTGGATCAACTAGTCTATGCTAAAAAGTACTAATGAATCATCTAAGAAGTATGATCCTTTTTCTGCCCATGATGGCTACATGGTTTATGGGGGCTTGAGTTAACATGAACTCGCGTCCCCATATCGGTGCTCAATACACTCCCAAAATATACTTAGCTCATATGAACTTCTTCTCTGGTTTGAGATAATTGCTCAAACTTAGCTTTAAAAACTCTCTTGGAATCAATGTTCCCTTTTATTGCTCAAATGTGAAAATATTTATGAACTCTTAGGGAATACTTAGTTCCCTTATAGCTTCTTTGATAAATGAACTCAACTCTTTAGTCTTAGCTTAACTTGAAACTTTTAGTCTTAAAACAAAGTTGAAACATTTGTAAAAGACCCTTGAAAACTTTGATGACTTCACTTGACTTGACTCTTAACTTTCCTTGAATTGAATTATGGATTCAAGGATTGCGATTTGTGATAGGAAAGGTCTCTTGATGTTTAGGAATGATTTCGAATAGCTAGACTTGAGAAAAATTATGAAATCTCCGTGTTGGAACAAGTCCACGACGCGGAGATGCTCCTAAATAAATGCTCGCGAAATTAAATTTGAGACAGTTGAGTCCGCGTCCTCTCCGCGACGCGGAGCCGATTTTTTTTCACAGGGGGAACAAGTCCGCGACGCGGACTTGTTTCATGAACCTTACTCGACTTTTCCCATATTCATTTTTTTCAACCTCAATCCACCTAAATTCGATTATCTTCCTCAAATTCATTTTAAATCTCGATGCCCGACATGTATACTCAAGAAACTAACTCAAAGCAACCCTAAACTCAATGTAAGGATTTCATAAACTTCTCAATTCGTCTTAATTCGCTAACAACATTCGAATTCAAGAATATATGGCAAGAACATCAATTTTCCAACTATTGTAGGACTAATTTCACTGAATTAAACATGCTTGGCGCGTGGGTGAATGAACCCAACGCTATGACAGACTCACATACCTGGTGGGATCAAATCCTTGAAGAAATTCGAGATCAAATCCTTTTGAAATGATGAATCTTGCTTTCCCTCTTCTCTTTTCTCTTGTGTTCTTTCTCCAAAAACCCTAACTCTATTTTTCAAAAGCGTAAACTGAACCCAGTCAGTTTAGCCCCTAAAAATATTACCAAAAATGAATTAATTAAGTTGGGGTAAGAAAAATACCAAACTACCCCTTAAAAATCCGGATTGGACTTTCCTTATTCCAACAACCCAACTTCCAAAGGGCATAACTCACTCATCCGAACTCGGAATCGCCCAAACTTGGTGGCGTTGGAAAGATTATTCTAACCATATCTGTAAATATACCTAACTCATTCCGAGCTAGAAGTTATAATCGTTTGAAGTTGACCAAAACTCACTTTTGCTAACTTAACTAAATTTCCAGATTTTAATTCTTCCCAAAAATGACTATTTCCAAATTTAAGCTTCTTCCTAGTTATTTCAATTTGCGAGATGTTACACGAAGATCCAGGTTTATTACCTACACAAGTGTAGATACAATGGGTGAGTACCAAACAATACGGTACTCAACAAGTAAACTACCCAACACAAGGTAAGTAATATAGAATACATGTACTCCTAACACTAGAACCGAACCTCCACAACTACAACCTGCATAAACCAACACAACTTAATAGCTCACAA
Organism: Solanum chiquidenum; assembly: GCA_029582725.1. Lineage (NCBI taxonomy): Eukaryota > Viridiplantae > Streptophyta > Magnoliopsida > Solanales > Solanaceae > Solanum > Solanum chiquidenum. The sequence goes on along the minus strand of JAJOOS010010170.1, from coordinate 15,732 downwards.
TTTACATAACACATAGTTCAATAACATCTCTTCAACAATTACACATTAGCAACACACAAGATCAAGTTCACCAATCACATGTTCCATAGAAAAGTACTCACAAGTTCACAAATGATAAAGATGTGCAATACAATGAAATGCAATGCCAAGGTTAGTGATGCATGTTTGACCTAACGATACACACCCGATGTCTCTCAATCAAGGACTTAAGGGGGACTTATTAGTCCATGCATTCATCGCAACATATGAAACGACCATCAAATATATATATCTGTCATGACGCGCGATATGTCCCCCAAAATGATACATCCTCTGTAATTCCTTATTCTTCCTCAATTCACAAAACACTTGTCATAATCATGTCTCAGAACCAATGAAAATAGGCATGTTCACACAAATAATGAGGAGACAACCATTTTCATAGTAAATCATAATTCACTACAACACAATCGTGATATAAGATCAACAATGAATTAATAAACCTTTCAAATCATTCTCAACACATCACACATCAATATATAATCAACTTGTTTTTTCTTACCCCTTTTCATCATTATGATCATTAAATATAGACAAATCAACCCATTACCAAGTCTCATTACTCCCGGCACATACAACAAGGAAATAAGAGATTCTATACACTTGTCTCAATCAATCAAAGAATCACTCAGGAATTAAAACTGAAATTTTTCATTTGGTTGAACTTCCTAATCAATGCAATCTATTCAAATAAGTAATCACAATAAGATTTCGAGACTAACAACACTCATATCAAGAATTTTGAAAAATAGAGTCAAATCAACCCAAAAACCCATTTCTAAAAATGAGGGGTAAATATGAAAATTTGTATAAAATGTGTTACCTAATGAATTTGGAAACTAACGGTGAAAATTAAATTGAAAACGAAGTTGAATTGAACCTAAAATCTCCATTTTTTAAACACGAGTTTCTTAAAAATCTTCGAAGGTTTGAACCCAAAATCATTAATTAAGAGGAAAGATCTTTGACATAAATAATGAATAATAAAGAGGGGGAGTTGAAATCCATAACAAAATCAAAGTTTTTTTAAAAATCTACTTTGATACATCGAGCTTGCAAACTAAAAAATGAAGATAATATGATTGAAATCCTGATTTTGAGAATGAAATACTCAAATGAAATACTACCAATTCCTTGAACCATCACGAACATAGACTAAGTCTCGTGAACGCGATGACCAAGATTTGACTGCACTGGAATCGCCATCACCAGCCCCGCAAATGCGAAGGTCTACAAACTCTGACCCTTCGCGAACATAGGCAGGGTGCCGCAAACATGAAGGTTCCCCGACCAACCTCATGTGATTGCGATCGAAGCCTCGCAAAGGCAGAGGCTAGGGACTTAACTCATCGCGAACGTGGGCCATATGCCGCAAATGCGAAGGAGGCAATATCACCACCAGAACAACAACATACAACACACAATTGTTTTTTGAATGGACCCTTGGGATTCATTCAGAATTCCGTACACACAAAATAAATATGCTACTCAACTAAACTCGATGTTCCGAACTCAATAAAACCATCAAAACATGAATCTAAGGTCTAGATGACTCAAAACTCATAAAAGTCACAATAAACTAACTTAATGTTCAAAAAGACTAAACTAAGGATAGACTATGTGAAAATTGAACCAAGACCTACCCTAAGCTAAAATCATCCCCCAAATCCAATGAAACAATAAAAAATCTAATTCCAGATTCTAAACCCCGAATGATGATCAAAGTCAACTCAAAAACTAAAATCACATTAACTTCCAACTTAAGGTCTCAAACCCATGAAACACCTCCGAATCAGATAGCGATGAGGCTCGTAGACCAAATTACACATTTGGGGCTGATGAAAATGAAGGAATTTTATTCCAAGACTCAAAACTTTGATTGCTATTAAAAACTACTTTTAAACAACTTAAGCCTTTCAAAACTCAAAACTTTCAAGAATCACAAAGTTTCTATCAAAATTCAAAACCTACTACACAAACTGATAAGATATAACTCGAGGTAACTGTCGGAAGGGGTGAACCGATAATTTTCAAAAATTCTAAAAATTACCTTCCGGGTCATTACAACGTGTAACACACATGTTCGGAGCTAGTCACTATATTTCAATGTGTTGTAAGAGAGAGACGAATGATATACTTTATTATTATTATTATTATTATTTTATCTAACACTGATTAAATATTAGAGAATTTTTATGAGATGAATGTGTTCAAATACTAATAATAATAGTAATGATGATGACGACGACAACGACGATGATGATGATTATGTTTAGAATAATCTATTTGATACGAAAGGTGTTAATGGACTCCCAAAAAGCCCATGAAAAAATAAAACACACCAAAAATACTTACAGCCTAGTCGGCCCAAATAAGCAAAATTAGCTCTATTTAAACAAGAACCCTATGAGGTAGGGTTTCATAATCAGCTCCTCAGGATTCCTTTCTTTATTTCGTTCAATCCGCCGTTGAGGATGTTTTCTTTGTGCTTTTCCAACTCCAACTTCCGTCTCCTCTAGTTGTGGGTGATAACCCTTCTTCATATACAAGTGATTTGGAATGTTTAGCTTGCAAAGGTATATCTCTTTCTTTCTTCTTCTCTTTTCCTTTCATGTCGACCACTGACTTCTTTTTTTATTCATGTGTACCATCCCATGGAGATCCATGAGCTTCCGGGAAGCTTTCTAGACGATTCAAACGTAACATTTCAGTTATGTGGTTCATAGTAAGTAGCTTTTGATCTTTATTTTGTGTCTCATTCACCTCCTTTTTCTGATTATATACTTGATCCTTTTTCCTAGAGATCTAAGATGAGGGAACTCAAGGAGGTCCAGTGACTCCAACTACCTTCCATATACGATCCATACTAGATCTGATCAGTCTCCTTTTTTCACACACATAATCATGGACTTGAAGTATTTGTAAGTCATCTCTTATATAACCTCTTTTACGTATATTTTTTAATTATCTATTATTTGTCTTTATATATAGACATAAGAAAGATTCACCGCATTAACTCATATTAAATATACGAAAATTTTCATGTGTTGAATGCGTTCAAATAGTTTTATGTGTAACGTTATGCAATTTATATTTATGTCAATTCATTTATACACTTGTGAAAATATATATCGGATTGTTCAAGGGGAGTTCACCCAAACACATCTGATATATAAAGTGGATTCTTCGAGGGAAAAGATCTATCTATATTTATGATGATCCATTATTTTAAAGTCTCCGCCACATCTATTTTATGCCCTCTCGTAGTGATCGATTAGGCTAGTCCGATTAGAACTTCTCTGCAGTTCTAGATTATGATTGAACTAGGAAGAATCAATATTTTTTTATGACTGAAGCGGAGTCGTAGTAGATTTTTTCAATCGGGATTCACTCAAACAAGTACAAAGAGTAGCCCTTGACATATCAAGAAGATTGTTCGAGAGAAAACATCTATCTATATTGATAGTGATCCATCACCTAGAAGTCTCTGCCACATCTATTTCCTTCCCACTTGGAGCGATTGGTCAAGCTAGGACATTTAGAACTTCTTTATAGTTCTCAATTCTGATTTAACTAGGGAAGATCAATATTCTTGACGATTGTAGCAGAGCCAAAGGTGATTCTTTCAATCGAAATTTACTTAAAAACAATAAATAATAACCCTCGACACCACAAAGCATGACCTACTGGATTGGATTGCAGATGTAGGAAGGCGGTTTACCTGCTAATCAAAGTGCATTATATATCGATAAAAATAATGTTAATGAATTCATTTTGAGGAAAAAATGGTGTTTTGCTCTATAATTTTGAGGACTGACTGCTAAATTGTTTGATGAAGGAGTAATAAAGCATCATAGTGATATTCGACACGGTATTGTGATTTACTTATATACATTTTTGTTGTGTTTTTGAATTGCTTGTGCATCAATAAATCAAATTTGAAAATTTGATCTAATCAAATTTGAAAAGTTGATCTAACGCATGTTCTATTAACTATTAGAAGATAGACAATATTAATTATGTCATAATATAAAAAGAAGTTAATTGTCTTATTTGTTCATTTATTAAGGCTCTTAGTATTGAACCTGTTATATTTCTAAAGTTATGAGTTCATATATACTATATATTTTAATTTTAATATATTTTTACACATAAATTTGAACAACATAAAAAATACTGAAGTCAGATAAATTAGTCCCAACATACCTTAAGAAGAAAAAGATAGAAAACACCAGACATAAAGCACATCACTGCAATTATTCAAGGTGTTATAATATTATATACACAATCCCTAGTCTAATTTTTTTCTATATGACAAACTCAATACTGCACGTAATGTGAATGCTCAACAAAGAGTTAAATGTTACTATTATGTACAAATAAGATTCTATCATGCACAATTTTACTAGCTGCATGATGATAATTCACAATTTTTAAATTGTTTTGTCCAAAACAAGCTATGTTAAGATAATTGTCATAGTATTTAGAAAAAGTAGTAAGAATAAAATAATTATGGATTACAGAAGTATATTCAATATACTCACCCAATATTCTGCTTGATCTTTAACCTTCATGACGTCTTGCTGAACTTTTTCACCTAGTATTTCAAATACTTTGACAGACCTTTCCACCTCTCCTCCTCTGTCTTGAGCCTCTTACAAGCGCCTTTCAACCTTTTAAAGTGATTTCTCTACTGCTAAAAGCTTTATATTTCTTTATACCAAGTCAATTATAGCTTCTTTAGACACAAGTATAGTAGTCTCTCTTAACTCATTGAATAGAAATACTTTTTCTTCACATCTTCTTCTTTAGAAATCTCACTCAAATACTATTATAGTCAAGTTATGTCAAGCTTGATATTTGCGGTATCAGAGACAAAAAATTTCATAGCTTTGATAGAAGAAAAACTAAAATAAGTGATTTTCAACTGCCTGACTACATCACTTACTCATCATGAAGGAAAGCTTTGGCAACCAATGATTTATAGTGACAATTGACTGTAATGTAACTATACTTGGAAAAAATGGCAGCAAGTATATGAACAACTAATTATGTTGAGCAAGAGCTTGGGCTATATCAAGTTAAGTCGTTGCGCGCTAGCAGTTACTCTTTAGAGATATAAAACTCCAAGTCGATCAACATGCCCAAGGAGAGTTTAAGGACTATAGTCGAAGACACATTCAAGTATGGTGACACTACAGTCAACTGTCATTATATATCACCAGCTACTAAAGCTTTCCTTATTGATGTTGTTAGTAATGTTGTCAGGCAGCGGAAAACTAGTTATATTAGTTTTTCTTTCATTAAATCTATGAATTTTCTTTTCTTTGATACCGCGGATGCCAAACTTGATGTATTTTGGCTACAATAGTATCTGATGAGATTTATAAAAAGGAAGATATGGAGAAAAAATATTTCTATCTAATACCGTTAAGCGAGACTAACTTGCTTGTCTCTAAAGTAGCTAAGAAGAACATGATAGAAAAGAGTAGTGAGGTCTTAGCAGCATACAAACGACTAAAAAATATTAAAAGACGTTTGCAAGAGGACATAAACCGAGATGGAGAGTTGAACAAGTCTGTAAAAATATATGAAATATTGAATGAAAAAATTCAATAAGACACCATAGATGCTAATGATCAAGAACAATATTTGCTAAGTAGGTTGAATGTGCTTTTGTAGCCCGCAAATATTTTATCTCTACTATTTTTTTGAACACTATAGAAAATTATCTTGACATAACTTGTTTACATCAATATATTTTTAAAGTTGTGAATGATCATCATGAAGTTGACAAGATGACACATGATTGGATCTTGTTTATACATGATGACGACATTTAACTTTTTGGGTGAACATTCACATAATACCTTGAACATTTGCAATAATGTGCTTGGCATGTAGTGTTTTTTTTACTTTGACGTACAAATTTTCTCATTTAAGGGCCAAGAAGTACAAAATTCGATACACGAGTGTTAAACCCTTTGCTTATACAAATTAACGTGGCTAGTTACTTAGCCATGCAAAAAAAAAAAAATAAAAAAATTGCGAAGCTACCAAAGTTTTAAAATTAAACTTTGCTTCATCAACTAAAATTTTGTTCTTGTTTCTTTCTTCTCCATACACTATTTCTAAGTGATTCAGGTATGTTTCTTCCCTTTTTCTTTGTTCTTCTCTCTCGCGCATCACCCAACCCGGTATTCCCCTAACCCCTCCACTCAAAATTTTGAATATTGATTGTTTGATGTCAAAGGTGAAGTCTTGAGTAACATATGGTTGATTCTACCATCGTCTCTTGATTGTGTATGCTCGGGGAGTGTTAGGGTGCTTCAATTTTGTGATTTGTGTAGGAGTGGAATTGTGCACACCAACTGTTTGTTAAAATGTGTGAACAGATTCAGGTAGAGGTATTAGCAATCTTTTGTTGCAGCTATTGTTTACTGAAGTGTTTGTCTTCTTTAAACGTAAGTGTGAAGGGTTTTTAATACTTGTTTGCTAAAAGTTTGGAGAGACCGAGAGAGGAAGATACTTTGAATTTTGGAATTGAGAAGGAATAGATGTTGTGCACTAATGAAGGTGAACAAGAATGAACTTTTCAAGTTTCAATAGTGATGACTGATGAGTAATTGGTGATGTAGTACTCTGAATTGTTTTTTGTAGTATTCTCTCATGTCCCTGATATGATTTTTGCTTTCTTGGTATGCTCTTTTATGATTGAATCATGCAATTTGTAAAGGGTGAAATATAGGTAAAAGGGTCTTCACCTGCCAGTCTGAAGAGCCTGAGGTCTTTGGAATTCTCGGAATGAGTTATGTACCCTCCTATTATGCTTACTATGATTGCAATGGGGACCATGCATATTTTTGTGTGTGGGTTAGGGTGGTTTATTTTGTGATGACTCTAAATTTTTGATGATGATTGGAATTTTTTATGATGAATGTGGAAATTAATGTTGATGTGATCTTTTTGCGTCGTGTAGCTTGTTTGGTACCAATAAAGTGTAAATTTTGGTCTAGAATCTCCCATAAGTGTGCTTTCCAATATAACTAAATTTCATTTGGTGAGAACATATAGGAGGTACATGAATTATACATGCTAATTTGGTATTGAAAATAGTATTTGAAGTGGATGCTTGATATTTTCTTATCCATTTATGTTAACTTCTCCCAAGCAGTGATTTTTTTGTTCACTTGATGTGTGGATTCAAGATATCTTGATGTTGACATTTTTGTTTGGAAAAAAAGGATGATATGTATTAGTAACATGTTTTACCCTTAAATGAGCATTGAGCATGTCACAATTATTATGCTACTTCTCTTTTGAAGAGGTCTTGGATGCCCCAACAACAATTAGTCTTGAACAATTAAGTTGTTCCCCTGAGTTGTGGCTCATAGTCCTTACTGGTTCATTAGCTGAAACTTGAGTGAGCTTGTAACCTCTATAGTTTTTCCAAATGGAGAAGCTACAAAGTTTTTCTTTCAATCTTCTAGAAAATTGAAGATTGCATATAGTGTATTTTCTGTATCGTTTTATCCCACCAGTAATTTGATCTCCTGTATACCTTCAATGCACTCTCAGATTGGTCAAGTGTGCATGTACAAATCAACAGTCTTGATTAATCCCTGTGTCTGTGAATGTTCACGGATGTGGCATGTTTGGAGCTTAAGAGGCCACGAGTATCATTAGTCACATAAACCCATGACAGCATAATTAATTCGGTCCATCCAATCAGTCAGTTGGGTAAAAAATCGGAATAGAGTTCCCTTTCTCAATGGGAATTTGGGGGATTAGTGCAAGGAGTAGGAATTGGCTTGGCCTCTGCAACATCAGTTGGCGAATGAGTAGACAGTCATTCAAGCACATTGGTCGAAGAACATTTTCAGACTCTTACACTGTCAAAAGTGACGATTCTGTCTTGCCAGTGTTGATTATCGGTGCTGGTCCAGTTGGGATGACTCTCTCCATACTTCTAACGAAACTAGGTATTTTCTTGAAGCTCCCCAAAAAAAAAAAATGAAAATATTTATCTTCCAGTGGTCGTTTGAATATAAAAGTGTAAGATGAAGTACAAACATAAGTGAGGGGGAAAAAGTGTTTTCCTTGAAGAAAACAGTTTCAAAATCCCAAGCTAACCTAACAAAAATAATTTTCTGCATACCAATTGCACTCAGCTTATTGTCAAGCTCTGGATTCTGGGGTTCTCTTTTGAAATTTGTACAGTCATTTCTGTTGGTATTCTTGTTTGAATTTTGGAATTTTTTCTTGAACTCCTTTAGGTGTAAAATGTGCGATCTTAGAGAAGAACAAGGCCTTTTCCACACATCCTCAAGCACACTTCATCAACAACCGGTCTATGGAGGTTGGTTTTGTCATTTGGAAACATGCCTTTTTGCCTTTTCTTCTGTTGCATAGAAAGTTGAGATTTGAGAGTGCATTGATTGAAAAACCCTTTTTTTGATGTAGCTATTCTTTCTAGGTATTTCGCAAATTGGATGGTCTTGGAGATGAGATTCTAAGGTCTCAACCACCAGTAGAGTTTTGGAGAAAGTTTATATACTGTACTTCACTGACGGGGCCTATTTTAGGTGCTGTTGATCATATCCAACCTCAAGGTAAGGATATATTTATGTGATTTATAAGTGAACTTTTTTCTAGATGTTCTGCTAATGGGTTTGCTATAAGTCAGTATCTTAGTCAAGCTTATTGTTATTGTAAATTAAATATTCTGTCAAGTTTTATGTTAAACGGTCCGAACTAATGCAAAATTAAGAAGTGACTATAACCAACTTCTCAAGCAATTTATCTCTAAAAAATGTTGTAGTAGCTCTTCTATTTCTTAAAATGATACTGCAACTTCGTTTTTTCTTTCTTAACATGCCGCTGAATACAAAATGTTACATGGGGCAATTTGCACTTTATGGTTTCTTAAGTCGTCAAACTACATTTTGTTCATGTCAGATCCTCTTTAACATATGAAATGGAATAATTGTACCCAATTCCAATCAGAGAAGATATCACTGAATAAATGATGTAAGTTCATATGTAATTTCTGTTTTTAAAGATAGATTGCAATTTAGATTGAGATTTTAAGTGATCAAATCCATGAAAGAACTGGCAGACGTGCCCCCAAGGCCTAGCTCGAGTGGCAAAAGGTGGAGGATTTGTGGCTTAGGTCGCAGGTTCAAGCCCCCCCACACCATGCAAAGCGAAGCCCGGTATTTAAGTGGAGAAGGGTAGAGGGGTGGGCCCATTATCCACCGAGTTTAGAAGGCTGTGATTGGTCCAAAGGGCGGGTCACAGGCGGATTTCTCGGTTATCAAAAAAAAAAAAACTGGCAGATGTATAAACTGTTATTATTCCATTAGTGCGTCAGACTTGTCTACATACAAATGGGAAGTATGCATCCTTAAATGAGATGGGAAGAGTAGTATGATATCCATCTTATTAGATACATTTATTGCATCACAATTTTATGTACTTATGATTGTTTTGTTTTCTGCAAACTATTTTCTTTTTGTTGTCAGATTTTGATCAGATTGCGAGTCCTGTCTCTGTTGCACACTTCTCCCAGTACAAGCTCTCCAAATTACTGCTTAAGCACCTTGAGAAACTTGGTTTCCTTATGGTAAACTCTGAAAAGCGTGAGCATGGCTCTATTGGCGAGAGGGAGATCCTTATGGGGCATGAATGCATTGCAGTCAATGGTGCTGAGCGTGGTGTCACTGTAACAGCCTCTTTCCTTTCTAAAGGGAAGTATATGACGAGAGATATTCAGTGCCATTTCCTTGTTGGTACAGATGGTGCAGGAAGTAGTGTCAGAAAGTCCTTAGGAATCAACATGAGAGGTGAAAAGGACTTGCAAAAGCTTGTTAGTGTCCACTTCCTGAGCCAAGAGTTAGGGCAGTATCTCATTAAAGAAAGACCCGGCATGCTGTTTTTCATCTTTAATAGAGATGCTATTGGTGTTCTTGTTGCCCATGATCTCAAGCAAGGGGAATTTGTCCTGCAGGTAAACCTGTTTTCTAATGTGAGAAATTGGCATAGCTATAATATCCACCTGCTCGTATAAATAAATCTAAATCTGTTGACATTGGTTAACAGTATTTTGATGTCATTGGTAAAAATCTTGCAGGTACCATTTTATCCACCTCAACAGAAGCTTGAGGACTTTAGTTCTGAGGTGTTTTTCTACTCTTTCATTGAATTTTTTTGTGTAGTCTATTAGTCTAATAATTGCCTTTGGTGGAAGAGAATGAATCAATAGGTTTATGTTATCGTGATTCATTTATTTTGTGTACCACAATATGGGTGCTATGGCTGCAGTGCATGATATTTGTCCAATATGGTTTATTTACCATGTTATTCTTTGTACATTATGAATGGTTGCAGATGTGTAAGAGATTGATCTTCAAATTGGCTGGCCTAGAGCTTGCAGACGTCAACGTGATGGATATTAAGCCTTGGGTGATGCATGCGGAAGTAGCTGAGAAGTTTCTATCTTGTAACAACAAGATAATACTTGCTGGTGATGCAGCTCATCGATTTCCTCCTGCTGGTGGTTTCGGTACGCAATCTGTTTGCGCGTATATCATGTTTTCGTTATGTCAACTTAAAACTTGTAATTATTACCTTTCTAAAAATTGATATTATCTTGTCGTATCTTGGATACTATTAATAATTAAGTTTTTGCCATTCCTTTTCTCTTGGGAGAGTTGGGGGAGGGGAGAGAAGACAAATTAATGCTGTACAGTGTTTTTTTGCCATTGATTCGTACAAGAATGCTTCCTAAAATGTTGATGTAAAGGTAAAAATAGCAAAGTTATTTCTGTGGGAGGGAGATAACAGATTTCCACGTAGCTCAAAATAGTGGAGCTATCATCAGCTTAACTAAGCTTAAGAGGGCATTTGTTGGTTGGAGGACATCTGAACTGCAATCAGGCACCACATTATGATGTTAGTTTCTATGCATTGCCCTGGTGATTTTAAGACGGTTGATATTGTGTCTAATTATATGTAGAGAACCTGATTGCAATATGGTAATTTTAAATGACATAATCAATTACGCTTGTAATAGTGTTCCCTCTCTAACCATTAAATCTTTTAGATGAAATGGTTCACACAATTCAATACGTAATCAAAGTGTGTCCATGTTCTTTCTCTAATCGCTACCTGTCTAAAAAATATTTCTGACTTGCTTGGCCACGAGATCCTGGGAAACACTTAAAAGGAATTCTAAAGCCATAAGGTCACCAAAGGGTGTGACATAACGATTACTGAAGTGGGTATGAATTTTGGAGACCAGGGTTCAAGTACCAGCAGAGTGTTCCCATCTCTAAGCCTTGACGGATAGAGTACCTGTGTTGGTGGAAAGTAGCAAGTAATTAGTGAAATAGTTTAGGTGCGCGCAGGCTAGTCTAGACCCCACCATTATAAAAAAGACATAATTAAGAAAAATAAATAGTGTCATTTCCCCTCTATAATTGATTGAACATTTAGATGAGATTGTTCGAATATGGGGAAAATATCTCAAAGAGAAAAGGTGGAAAATAAAAGAGAACTTGGCAAATAATTTTATCTCCTGCAGAGACGAACGAACTGGTTTTGATAACTTCTAAATCAGGTTGTGAAAATTTTAAGGTGTCGTGTAAGATGCATCCAACTCGCGCATCATGAAATATATCTGCAGTTCTTATTTATTTTAGGATTCAATTGTTGAGACTGGGAGAAGGAGATCTGCTTAAGATTCTTTCTTCTTTTATTCAGGGATGAATACTGGTATTCAAGATGCACATAATCTTGCTTGGAAATTAGCTTCTGTAATCGAGGGTGTCTCACCAATATCAATTATCAACTCTTATGAACTAGAACGTAGTCAGGTATTCAGTTCTTCAATTCTTGGTTTCATAATATATATGGTAGTCTATGTATTACAGATTTCTCTGATCTTGTTATTATGAGCTGAACACACTCCTTAAAATGTTTCAGATAGCCCAATTTAATACAGCACTTAGCGTCCAAAACTTTAAAGCAGCAATGAAAGTTCCTGCTGCACTTGGTCTTGATCCAACTGTAGCAAATGCAGGTAAAGTGAAACCTGAAACTTAATTTTTATTACAATAATATTTAATTAAAGATATTATGTGGTTTTTACCTGCAGTACATCGAGCTCTTAATGACACTGTTGGTTCCATTCTGCCATCTGTACTTCAAAGGACAATATTAGATGGAATATTCAGCATAGGTCGTGCACAACTCTCAGATTTTGTATTGAATGAAAATAATCCACTCGGATCTGCAAGGCTGGCCAAATTAAGACAGATATTTGAAGAAGGACAGAGCCTTCAACTCCAGTTCCCTGCCGAGGATCTTGGTTTCAGGTTGCGTATCTACTTTTATTATATCCATTTCTTGCAAATTGTTCAAGCTGATTTTTCAATTATGATTGTCTAATTTACGGCTCCTATAAATGCTGGATGCTGTCTCAACTCTGAATAGAACTCCAGAAAAGCCATCTTGGATTTATACCAGATATATATTACCTATAATCCTGTTGGAAGTACTTGTTTTCATCAGTTCTCTAATTTCGAGACACTTACATTAGGTACCGGAAAGGAGCATTGGTGTCTGAAGATGATAGTATGTTGAATGTGCATGAAGCACCAACAGGACGAAGAAGGGATTATATTCCTTGTTCGGAACCTGGATCAAGGCTCCCTCATATGAATGTTAAACTGCTTTCTAACCCGTCAAGCAAGGTATGAAATCTTCCAAGGGAACATTGCCTTGGTAGGAGCCAAACTTTGTTACATCATAGTCTTGTTCGTCATCTCTTCACACGTGTGGAGAAGCCAAATAACTGAATCAAAAGGGGATTTTTTTTTAACCTCTAGCATTCCTAAAGATTACAATATTCGACTCGCAGCGACTTGCAGCCATTTTATTTCAAGTTTCCTTTACTATTCTTTCTGACAGAATACAATCTTATGCAGGAAATATTCTCTACTCTAGACCTTGTATCTATAGATAAGGTTGAGTTTGTCCTTATAATAGCGCCATTCAAGGAGTCCTACTGTCTGGCTCGAGCTGCACTAGAGGTGGCAAACAAATTTAAACTCCCTTTAAAGGTTTGTGTAATGTGGCCAAATGGAAGCATTGACGGAACTCGAAAAAGTGAGGCTGCATTGACACCTTGGAAATCTTTTGAAGAAGTTGTGGAAGTGAAGAGGTCATCAGATTCGCCATCCTGGTGGGACATCTGTCAAATAACAGACAGAGGAGTCATATTAGTGAGACCTGATGAACACGTTGCTTGGCGTTCAAAATCCAGAATTGCAGATCCCATCATGACGATGAAAAGCGTTTTCCACATTGTTACAGGAGTTGATTGCATCTGATAGCACCTTTGATGAAATTTTTACCCCCATTTATGTATGGCAGGCGTGACATTCCTTCTCTGATATACATTAGCTAGATTACAAGGTTGAAGTACTTTGCTTTCGGATGGGTAGAGTTCCCCAATACCTATACTTACAGGTACTCGATGAAATAATTGAGGTGTAGCAAGTTTTTGGACACCACCAAAAGAAGTACCTTCATAATAATAACAAAAACCAGTTGTGCTGGTAATTTTCTTTCAATTAAGTTCTTGAAGTTATAATTTGACACTCTTGACTTGTTGAAATTGTAGTCTTTAGCACATTTAAATAGTTGAAGTCTTTCTTTGATTTGGTTTTTAAAAGTATTTTCTCTAATATCTCCTAAAAAAACAACTTAGTATATGTTTTAAATATTCGAAATTCAATCTTAAAATATTAAATTAATCTAATTTAATATAGCTTCCATAATTATTAAAATTCATGATTCTTGATAAGCAAGAGATATTACATAAATTGAGACAGAGAAATACAAATTATGACAAAAAGGAGTATTTAGACTAACACAAACAATTAAAAAGAAATTACAAACACAAAAATAGTGTGTACAAAGAGAATCTCTATATTTGGAAATACAACTCCAATCCAATTCTCTATTTTTTCAATCCAAAAAAGAATCTTCTTTTTCTTTCCTAGATATGATACTAAGTACTATTTTATTTTTTTGACCTAGGGAGAGTAAAAAAAAAGTACTATTTTTTATTTTATAAAATAAATACTTTCTTCTTTTTTTCTTCTTCAAATAATCACACTATATAATTATATTCTTTTTAAAATTCATGTAATATGAAATTATTTTTTACCCCAAACTTTTAAATAACATAAATTACAAGGAAAAATATTTATATTACACATATTAATGGATAATTTAGATAAAAGTGAAATTCTGGGTGGAATAGAATTAAATAAATATTACATCATGATAAAATTTTAAAATTTTACTCAATTTTCCAGAGATACTTTTTCATTTTTTTTAATAAGAAAGATCTAAGCTTGCGATATTGAAAATATTAGTAATGACCCAAATTTCTCTTATTGTCAACTTTTTTTCGTATAGAAAATTTGGTAAAACAAAATTCTCATGGCCTAAAAGAGTTGAATACTATTCCCCTGAAAAGTATGAATTTGGTAGAATGGATGTTAATTATTCTGAGCCGTTTTAAGATATTTGAAATAAATAAAACTAGTTATTGACAACGTAGTTGGTGTTGCAATTCTGGTTGGAAGGGAGTGATTCTTCGTTCATAAAGAGTACTACATTCTTTCCGCATGTTAATGTTATTTTAGGGAAGATTATTCTATTCTAACTCTTTATATATTTTATTGTTGTTTTTATTTAAGATTTCTTTGAATGAAAATTGAAGAAAATTTGGGAGGGTTTTGAAAGTTTTTGCATTTGAGGCCCCTTCCAAAAAAAAAAAAAATATCTACAAATTTAAATTTTTTGAAAATTTGTATTCTTATAATTATGGCTTAAGTCATTCGTAGCCCCTTAAAGTTATCCGCATAATTCATTTGAACACCTCAACTAACGTTTATATCTATTGAACACCTATACCCCTTAAAATTGATACCTATTTGACATTTTTTGACAATCAGCCAAAAATATGAGATGTGTGTACTACACTCACTGTGACATGGCAGTGACATAGCATTTTGATGAATTAAATGATGACACGTGGCTTTTGAATTCAAAAATTTATTTAAAAAATGATATTCTAAAAAACATCTATTTACTAACTAAAAAAATTAAAAAAGAATTTTCTAAAAAACCTACCCACCAATAAAATGATGACACATGACATTTAATTCAATATTTTTAAAAATCTCTATTTAAATAATTCAAAAATAATTTTATGAATATAAAAACTTATTTTTGTTTTTATTTTTTTATTTAACCCCCGCCCCTACGAGACCCATTTCCTCTTCACCGGGGCCGGCGGCAACTACGACGCCAGCAAATCGTCGCCCTACCTCTTTCTTCTCCTTCATTCAATTTTATCTTTTATGGTTTCTATGTAAAGATGCAATTTGGATTCTCTATTGAATATATTTCAAGTGCTAGTGAAATAATGAAAGTTAGAAATTTGCTAATACTAGAAACGATCAGTTTTCTTCATATTGATAGCATCAAATCTGTTACTCATTGTTTTCATCTTCTTTCCATTAGTAATTATTTATCAAAATTGCAAAATATAATAACAAACTTTTATCCGAAAAATTAATTCATATTTTTCTCATCGAAATAAATGAAGATTCG